>JAMQGT020003726.1:32500-155525 GCA_024447675.2 Pterophyllum scalare | reverse complement strand
TTTGCCTAAAATCCCAGAGAGCTACTGTTTTATGTTCTACTGGCTAATATAGATCATCTTCTTGCACACCTGCCAGTGCACAGCAGCAGGTTTATGGCACTAACCTCTACGACCATGCTCACCTTAAAATACCTTTGGCTTGGTTTTGGATGTGTCAGCCAAATACAAATGCACCTTGTATGGGTTGCTCATACTATTGTACTCAGCATTTCTCTGTTACAAATGGAAGCAGACATCTAGTTGAACGTTTTGGCAAAACGTTTGCGTGTAGACATTCTTTTCAGTAAACAATGTTAAAATGTTAAATAAAATAAGCAAGACAGGAGGCAAGTAATTGAAACTTCTGTGCTTCTATTTAAGAGCAAGCCATCCTTACAGTAAAATAATTTGTTTTGCCATGTGGGAAAGGGATTTAGCTGCAATAAATCACACAATTTTTCCTATTCGCTAATTCAAAAGACAGATTAGCAATAATTTGGAGTAATGTTTCTCCCTTTAGCTTTGTTTGGGTCTCCACCAAGCCTGGGGAAAAATATCTGTCTTTTCATATGGTTTGGCTATGTCCACTGGGTACTCAGGTTTGTCTGTGTGCTGTTTGGCTGGACCAGCAGCATCATGAGTATAGTCTGTGAAGGTGGCACAGTTCTGCAGCACTGCCTCACAGCAAGAAAATTCCTGATTTGAACCTTACTGATCAGTTTGGGCCTTTCTGTTTGGGTTTTGCATGTTCTGTATGTATCTGCATGGGCTTTTTCCAGGTACTCTGACTTCCTCACAAAGTCCAAAAACCTGCTTGTTTGGTGAAATTGGTATAGATGTGGATGCGAGAATGTGTAGCTGTCTGTCTCCGTTTGTTAGCTCTTTCATGGATCAGTGTTTGGCCATTGTTGCTGAAAATAAATCTACACACACACACACGTGTGGTGTTTGTTTGCACATCAGGTGTGGGTCCTGGGAGCTTGATCATTTCTTAATAACATTGAAATTTGCAGTAATGGATTCCACAGGAGTGAGGAATAAATTTCATTACAGTAGCAGTCTTTCTGAAACTGCTGTAACTAAGTTTAAGAATGTAATTCCTCTACTGCTATCTTCTTCAGTGCCATGTACCAACACAATGCAGAGCACCTACTTCAATTCTAATTCCACAGAGGTCAATTATCTCATCTGTAGTTTTACATCCTCCCTGTGGATGACTCTGGATACTGTGGCTCCTCTGAAAAAGGGAGTCTCAAATCAGAAGTGCTTAACTCCCTGATATCTTAAAAAATGCACAACTTAAAGCAGATAACCCATAAGCTGGAGAGGAAATGGTGTCTTGCTAATTTAGAAGATCTTCCTTCAGAGTTTGTTGCTCTATTAAAAAAAAAGCCCTCCATGAAGCCAGGACATCTTAATATTCATTACTGTTTGAAGAAATAATAGGTTTCTTTTCAGCACTGTAGCCAGGCTGGAGTTGGAGCTCTGTTGATGTGAGTATTCCTTTAACCTTAACTAGTAATGACTTCATGAATTTGTTCCCAAATAAAATTTTAACCTTTAGAGAAAAAAAATCATAATAATTTCACAGGCATATCATTATGTACAGCTACCTTCAATACTAGTGATATTTATTTAGACTTTCTCTTCAATTGATCTTTCTGAGTTGACTTCAATAGTTATTTCCTCCAAGCCATCAATGTGTCCATTAGACCCTGTTCCTACTAGACTGCTCAAAGAAGTCATACTATTAAACAATGCCTCAATCTTAAAAATGATCAGTCTGTCTTTATTAATAGGAAATGTACCACAGGCCTTCAAGGTGAGAGTAATCAAACCATTAGTTAAAAAGTCACCAATTATAGACCAATCTCCAACCTTCATTTTCTTTAAAAAAAATCCTTGAAAGAGTAGTTGTAAAACAGGTAACTGATCATCTGCAGAGGAACGGTTAATTTGAAGAGTTTCAGTCAGGTTTCAGAATTCATCACAGTACAGAAACAGCATTAGTGAAGGTTATAAATTATCTTCTTATGGCCTCTGACAGTGGACTCATGCCTGTGCTTGTCCAGCTAGACCCGAGTACAGCTTTCAATACTGTTGACCATAACATTTTATTACAGAGATTAGAGCATGCCATAGGTATTAATGATATGATTCACAGGGGTTTGAATCATTTATCTAATAGATTACAGTTTGTTTTATACTATTTTATTTATAATATATTTTTTCCCCTTAGGCAGTATTATTAGAAAACATTGCATCAATTTTCATTGTCATGCAGATGATACCTAGCTTTACCTGTCCATGAAGCCAGATGACACATCAATTAGTTAAACTGCAGGAATGTCTTACAGACATAAAGGCCTGGATGACCTCTAATTTCCTGCTTCTAAATTCAGATAAAACTGAAGTTACTGTACTTGGCCCTAAAAATCTTAGAAACATGGTGTCTAACCAGATACTTACTCTGGATGGCATTACCTTGGCCTCCGGTAATACTGTGAGTATTACTTGGAGTCTTTTTTGACCAGGATATGTTGTTCAATGCGCATATTAGACAAATGTGTAGCCAGTTCAGTTTCTTGACTTTATGAATCAGTTCCTTCTCTCTATGGACTCACCTCTCTCTGGACACTTGGACTAACTTCACTCTCCTCTGCCATAGGCACCTTACCTAACCCTAACCCTTGTGACCCATGGTTGCTGGAGGTATTGTGAACGGACTGCTTATTAGGATTAATGTTTCATGCTGATTCTTGCCTTGAACTTGGTTGGCCTAGTATAAATAATAAAGACTGTGTGAATAGTTCTTGCTCCCTCTTCTGTGTCTGCCTTTTTGTATTGGCCATGACACATGAAGGTTTTAATAAACAGTACTTCCTAGATACTGCACATTCAAATGGGTGTGCAGTCCTATTTGGGTTGATTTACAGTTTAAACTTTAGCTATCTTAAGGACCTTCAATACATATTTGAATTTCTTCAAGAACTGAAGACATAATAATAATTTTAGTGTTAATTTCCTCAGGCACACAACCTTTCTAGTTATGTGAGAAAGATAGGGCTTGTGTTGGAAGTTCTTGCCAGTCTTGCTAGTTTAAAATGATTCAGGTATGGGACTAGAGCCTTCAACTTTAGCATGTAAGACAGAAGACATTCACTAACTAAGAATTTTTTTGTGTATGTATCTTTGTCTATTTTCTTCATTTGGGGTATGCTAGTAGTTGAACTACATTTTTCACTTTTTCTAAATGTATACCTTTTTTTATAATTTTATTTGTACACTTGGCATGCATTAAGTAACAGTTTTGTATGTGTTTTTTTTTTAAATTTATGATTAGCCTAAGTTAATGTAATATAGCATGAATAACTTGAATAACTAATGATAGTGATAGAATAATGATTATGATAGAATATACCATGTTCAGACTGGCTGAGATATTGCAATATATTTACTGGCATTGCACATCCTTTCAAAGTGCCTTGCACATATAAAAATAAGGTGATAGTCTAGTTGTTCAATTGAGGACCAATATGGCAAGCACATGCTAACCTTCAGGGCACATTGTTTCAGATGTGATCAATCTTTATTTTCAAGTAGTGGGAATAGAGTCAAGGAAAACACTTCCCATTAACATTTGAGTTTCTATCCACTAGACAGGGTGGCTTTTATTTAAGTTTACATACTCATAATGTTGATGTAGAATAAATTGATGTGATAAATTGTGTGCATGATGTTTATGATTGTTATGAATGAATTGCAGGTTCAAAAATGAAACAGTTCCCCCTTCAGTAAACATAGCTTTGCTAGTGTTTCAGAGGAAATATGGTTACAGTACAGGCTGAGTTTTAAAATGGGAGCTCTACACTTAAAAAAAAATCACATGGTTATTTAGATTGTTTTAAAATACAACTGAAACCAATTAAACATTTTGTCTCCAGACAGCCAATTAAACAACATTCACAAAATTCCTGTATCATTACCCCACAACCCCTCATTGTATTATGGAAATGTTAGAATAGATGCTGAGAGATTGTTCTTGTTTCCTTCCTCAATTTCACATTGTTAGCAATGAATTTTGATTTAGTTTTACATGTTTAGTTATTTGTTTATATATTTGCCCAAGATGCTGATTTTGTGTTTGTAATTATTGCTTTGTCTTTGTCTCTGGCGTGGTTAAAACCAATAAATACAATACAATAAAAACAAAAGAAGAGCAAAAAAGTACAAAATTGCAAAAGTCAGTGGATGTTTTCACCAGGAAGACCCACGATCTTATAAAAGAGTTCACTCTCCTTAAAAACCAGCAATAAATTAACTATTTCTCACTATTTCAGTGTTATAAAGGGAACTGTCAGGAGGCACATACATGTCCATCTATTTCTTTAGTAGGTAACTGTAATCAGCAAATGACAAACAGTGCTATCTTGTTTCCAATTCTCTATTCCTTCCACAGTGAATTGAAATTGTTCCATACACAATGGTCTTCGTCATGAAAACATGAGGTGAACATAGCAGTGTCCGTCGATCTGCGGTTACAATATTTAACCATCAATCTATCAGCACCACTGCAGAAATGGTGTGTGTTTTCCCAGGAGGGATTATTGTGTCTGCACTTTACCATGACAAAGTAGACAAGAAGCCTTGTGTTACAGTAAACAACAGGCAACAGTTCAGGATATCTTTCTTTGTTTACTTAAGTTATGATAGGGTCTCACAGCCATAATCAAGCCTTTTATTTTGTAATTCCATAATCATACTGTTTCTATCCTGTGTTGTTTGTTAAACACAAAAATTATAATAGTCCAAAAGAGGGGTCACATTAGTCTTGAGACATAGACAAAGAGACTGACTCCACATTTATTTTTGTTTTCCAAACTTGTGTATTTTCATTCTAAATCTCATTACGGTTCTCCTGCTGTTTAAAAGCACTTTGGTGATGAAAGCGATCTACAAGGTCAATGAAATTAGTCACTTATAGCATTTTAACTCTTTCTTTTTTTTAGCTTCTTTTTTTTTTACAGAAAAAACAGAAAACAAAATGGTCATGGCCTTGTGCACAGCTGTGAGAAACATCTGCTCAGTCACTGGCCCATGAATAATTCAGTCACATTTATCTCAATCAGCACCACATCATTTCACAATTTAGTCTCATGTGTAAGAAGTATTGAGATCAAATGTAGCATTTGTGCAGTGGCTGTCCACTAAACATCAAATTAGATATTCACCATCACTTTACTCTAGGCTACGGTGTGAGTGTTTGCAAAGGCAAATTTGGATTTTGTTCTATGAACTCATGTTGAGCAACAAGCTTTATGGTTAAAGGTTGGGCAAAGGCTGATCCATTCTCTGTGACTTTCCCCATTTACAATAATCAGATCATTTGCTAACTACAATTGAGCTAAAATTGTGCCTATTCCCCGAAAAGAAAAAAGAAAACTCTGCCCCTGTGTGAGACTGTAAATGATTACCGTCATCTTGATGAATTAAGGCAGTTGGTGACAGTGGGTACTGAATGTTCTGTGCAATAATACACCATATTTAATTTAGACCTTAAGCTTCCAAGTACATGGACTGGTGATGAAAGGCCTGGCTTTGGAAGTACACACACAACTTCCATCATATTTCATAGTTCCTGCTGATCTGTCTTTTTATTGTTATTATTTCAAGATTGCTGAAATATTGCTAATTTTTTTTTCTGTGATATGTAACTTTCATCATGGTCAATAAGTTCAAACTGCAGAAACATATCCTAAAGTATGCCATAATAGTTAAAGTGAGCAGTATATAATGAAGATAATGGTAAATGAAGTACAGTTTCTAAGTACTTTGGATACAGATGACAGTTTTTCACTGATGGCTGGGGAGATTACTGACTTTGGAGCAGGCCTCAGTGGAGTCTAAGACACTTTAAAGCTCTGAATGGCGCACACACGCACACAAGGTAAATAATAAGTGCTCTATTTATGACTGCGCTCATTGAGACTGCACAATTGTTCAAAAATATTTGTCTTGATCTTCTTCTGTCTCAATCTGCTCCTCTTTCCTGATGTTACTGTCAGCCGGGATTGCCAAGACAGAAATGAACAAGGGTCCACAGCTTCATGACAAACATCCAAAAAAAACCCAACAATCAGAACATGCATGACTGAATGCACTGATTGCTGTTACTATTATTATCATTAAAACAAAATATTGGCTACATGTGAAATTGACATGAGATTTCAGGAACTACAAATCCAAAAGAAATTTATTTTAAATATTTATATAGCGACAAATCACAAAAACAGTCACTTCAAGGCGCTTTATATTGTAAGATAAAGAACCTAGAATAATACAGAGAAAATCCCAACAATCAAACAAACCCTTATGAGCATGCACTTGGGGACACTGGGAAAGAAAAACTCCCTTTGAACAGGAAGAAACCTCTGGCAGAACCAGGATCAGGGAGGGGCAACCATCTGCTGCGACCAGTTGGGCACGAGGAGAGGGAGATAGAACAAAAGACATGCTGTGGAAGAGAACCAGAGATTAATAATAATTAATGAATAAATTCAGAGTGGTGTATAAACACAGAGAGAGTGAAAAGAGGTGAGTGAACAAAAAAGAAAAGAAAAACAATATCGGAGAAATATGCTCTCTCTTTCTAGTCCCTGACAGTACTCTCACTGCAGAATTTTGGGTCAGCTGAAGGCTTTTCAGGGAGCTTTTAGGGAAACCCGATAGTAATGAATTACAATAGTCCAGCCTAGAAGTAATAAATGTTTAAAAATAATTCCAAGATTCCTCACAGTGTTACTGGAGGCCAAAGTAATGCCATCCAACGTAAGTATCTGGTTAGATATTATGTTTCTAAAGTTTGTAGAGCCAAGTACTATGAATTTAGAAGCAGGAAACTAGAGATCATCCAGAGACATTCCTGCAGTTTAATTAATTTTTGTGTATCATCTGTTTTTGTGGATAGCTAAAGCTGGTTATCATCTGCATTACAATGAAAAGTATGCTATGCCTTCTAATAATACTGCCTAAGGGAAACATGAATACTGTAAATAGAATTGGTTCTAGCACAGAACCCTGTGGAACTCCATAATTAACCTTAGTGTGTGAAGAAGACTCCCCATTTACATGAACAAATTGTAATCTGTTAGATAGATATGATTCAAACCACTGCAGCGCAGTACCTTTAATACTTATGGCATGCTCTAATCTCTGTAATAACAGAATCAAAAGCTGCACTCAGGTCTAGCAAGACAAGCACAATGATGAGTCCACTGTCAGAGGCCATGAGAAGATCATTTGCAACCTTCACTAATGCTGTTTCTGTACTGTGATGAATTCTGAAACCTGATTGAAACTCTTCAAATAAACCGTTCCTCTGCAGATGATCAGTTACCTGTTTTACAACTACTCTTTCAAGAAGTTTTGAGATAAAATGATGGCTGGAGATTGCATATGATTAGTTAGGACAGCTGGGTCGAGTGATGGCTTTTTAAGTAATGGTTTGATTACTCCCACCTTGAAGGCCTGTGGTATATTTCCAATGAATAAAGACAGATTGATCATATTTAAGATTGAGGCATTATTTAATGGTAGGACTTCTTTAAGCAGTCTTGTAGAAATAAGGTCTAATAGACATGATGGCTTGGAGGAAGTAACTACTGAAGTTAACAAAGAAAGATCAAATAAATACACAACCAGAAACTTCTAGCAAGCCTTTTTTTGTTTGTCTGGTTTTTGTTTGTTGTTGTTGTTGTTGTTGTTTTGTAAAATCCTGAATACTCTACCTATAAATGATTGTGTAGTATGGTTTTAAAATCATCTCTTTTTCATTTACATTTTTAGGGACAATAGTAACATTTTTCTTGTATATCTTTTTCAGCATTCTCACTATTCTGCACAGTCACAATGCTGGAGTCATAAAGCTATCATTACTTATCAATAAACCCCTCTCTTTAAACTGGCTTCTCTGCAGTCTACCCTGGAGGTATTGCATTGCCCAAACTACCCTTGGCTTTTAGGCTATGACAGAAATTATGACCTTAATAAAGTTGACTTTGCAATATTTGCATGCATAGCATCTTAGAACTGATACAATAATGACTGTCTGGCTCTGTTTTAGTGCTCCTGTGGGATACTGCTTGGCAGGCAGTGGATGTCCTCATGACTTAACAGACTGTCAATGTGACTACAAAACTTTAAGAATAAAGTCTATCTATCTATCTATCTATCTATCTATCTATCTATCTATCTATCATAGCCATGCATGTATGACCACTATCATCTGTTTCACATGTCATGTCTTTGTCTACATCACTGGCCATCAATAAGATGAAGTGATCATGTATTGTTTCTGGTTTTTGGCTCTGTTTACTTCTTGGTTACTTTGTAAAAACAAACCTGCTGCACTGTAACTTAATTCTTATGGTAAGTCCTTCAGCAGAATAAGTGTAACTGGATGTGGCTGGTGTTTATCCTGTAGTTCTTCACATAGAAAGTGTTGATAAATGCTCCAGTCTCAAAGCAAGGAATGCTGGTGTCTATGATCTCCAAGGATTGCTGTTTATGGCCCCCTGTTGGATAACAAGAAAAGGTGGCCTGCTCTGATTTTTGTCGATCTCTTAATATTTGTTATATATATATATATATATATATATATATATATATATATATATATATATATATATATATATATATATATATATATATATATATATATATGTGTGTGTGTGTGTGTATATATATAGGACAGCTGCATATTACTAGTTCATTTTTCGTTTATTGTGCTTTTTACCTTTACCTTAAGTATATTAAATGGAACTAACTGACAGGTACTGAAGGTCATTTGAAAGCTCAGCCTTATTCAGCTATTCAAGCTGATTCTTCTATCTATCTATCTCTCTCTCTCTCTCTCTCTCTCTCTCATACATCATATATATATATATATATATATATATATATATATATATATATATATATATATATATAGGACATATATAGGACAGCTGCATATTACTGCATTTTTGCATTTTATTGTGCTTTTTACCTTTACCTTAAGTATATTAAATGGAACTAACTGACAGGTACTGAAGGTCATTTGAAAGCTCAGCCTTATTCAGCTATTCAAGCTGATTCTTCTTTGCCTTGTATTTTCTGTCTAACTATATCACAGAAAATACACGAAACAGAGCTTCTCTTATATTTTAAGATGAAAGGCCCTAAATTAAAAGCTTTTTTAGTGTCATCAAATTAAGAAATAAACTTGCATTGTACAGCTACATTTAGCCTACACAAGTCCACCACAGGTTTTCCATCTCAGTAAAAATGTAAGGGGTGGGGCATGTAATGCCCGCTGGCAGTGCTAGGGTCTGGATGCAAATATCGCGGCTTTGAAAGTGCTTGCCTGAGTTGGATGTAGTTCGAGCTTCAAAGTGGACTTAAAACGCGCATCTCGCAGGCATTTCAGTGCAAACACGAGCGCTACAAAAGTCAGATCGACCAAGTTAATCGGAATATAATATATATACATTGTTACTGTATCCTTTTTTTTTTTATAAGTGTATATCATCTTTGGTGGAGGGATGAAGTTTTTAATCCACTGCACATTTTCTGCCTTGTGCATCCGTTAAATCTTATAGGCAGTTGCCTCACATTTAACGGATCATGAAAATCGTGTCTTTTTAAATGATGACACAGAAAAGTTGCATGGGGGTCTCCTGGAGGAGGAGTTCTTTGTGACCAACTAACGGATTTTCCCTTATAAAAAAGGAAACTGAGAGCCGACCGTTCATGTTCGGTATTTTCGTGGGCTCCAATGTGCAGGTGAGTCGATTGTTATTCTTCGTTCTGTACTTGCCGCCGTCGTGTGTGTGTGTGTGTGTGTGTGTGTGTGTGTGTATATATATATATATATATATATATATATATATATATATATATATATATATATATATATATATATATATATAATGTGTGTGTGTGACTAGTGACTATTATTAGCGTTAGAAATATTATTATTACTATTATTAGTGTTAGGGTTCATTTATATACCTGCATCTAATCATTTTGAAGCTGTAAAACTTCAAAGTTTGCCATTTCAGGCTATTGTGGATGCTAATGTAGGCTTTTCCCCCCAAGATACACTTCATTAATTTCAACCTAGTGGCACTTGGAAAAGAACGGATGTCGGCTATCTGGGCACATCAGTATATAGTGTGAGAGTTTCTTATAAGGACTAAAATTTACACCAAGGTGTAGTGAATTTTATTATGTTTTTTCTCACTCTATTGTTACATTCTCCAACTCTATCTATCTATCTATCTATCTATCTATCTATCTATCTATCTAAACAGTTATATATATATATATATATATATATATATATATACAAACACCAAAAAAATTGGAGCAGATACCCACCTTGGCACAGGTGGAGGTCTGTAGTTGATTTTCCTTCTATCTGAAGAGCAGTTTATTGCAAATAGCTTTTATCTAGAATGTGTGGGTGCCCCAGAGGGAAAGAAAGTTAAGTAAAGTTTATTTATAAAGCGGTTTTCACAGACACGTAGCCACAAAGCACTGTACAACAAAATAAATAAAAACTAGGAATCAACATAATAATAACTGTGCCCAGCTGAGCAGTGGAGGATCAACCCCTGCTCAAGACTGAGCCCTACATGAAATCTTTAAAAAAGAGACATGGTGGTGCTTACACTGTAGGAAAATGCCAGAAATACTTCTGAGTGCTCCGCTCTGAGTGTTGAGTGTGTTACAACTGCTGCATATTTGACTTCTCACTCCCTTTACTCCTTAAGCCGCAGAGTAGCGGAAGTGATTACCAGAATAGCTGAGGCTTCTGTGGGTGCTGCTGGTGCAGCCAGGTGTTACTCCATACTATGTGCACATGATGAATACTGGTTACTTATCATTCATAAATTGTGGCAAAAAAATGTATCAGTGTGTATATGATTGTGAATCTGATTATGTTTTTCTTTAGAGCCTCAGTAAATGCCTATTTTAACCCTTTCTGTTGCAAATTTGTTATTGTGGGTTAGGTTGGCTAAAAGCACATGTCCTGGATATACAAGACAGGGATTTTACAAATATCAAAATAAATTTAGAACAAATGTGAACTATGCCTGGATGAAATCACCCTCAAATTACTGTTGCATTGTTTCCTGTGCACATGAGCAACCACATTTTGGGGGCATAAGAAAATAAATGGGCCAGATTTCACCACTAATTGCTTTTTTTCATTGTCCATGTGACAGATGCTATGTTTAAATTACGTAATTTTGAAATTGAAGGTTGTCAGATTAGTGCAATTTCGTAGTGAACAGGAAAATTTGCCTCTATTATTATGGGTTTTTTCATGAGGGGAAAAAAGATTACTCAAATAAAATTTCTGATCGCTGCCTTCACTGTTTTGCCTTCTACGTCTCAGGCTTGCCATTGAAGACATTGCATATTCCACTATTGCCAGTCTTCTATAACCTTTTCAGTAAGTCCATGTGTAACTGAGAAATTTTGGCACATGTTTTACCTACAGATGATCATTGTTCAGCTCTTATGCCAGAAGGTTGAGTTACAGGCATTTGCAACTCTGACCTCAGAGTTGTGGCACCTTCTCGAGTTCAATAAATTCCCAGTGTGAGAGCTTCCTTTCAGTATTTGAATAATTGATAGATCAAACATAGGACTTAAAAAAGAAGGCAATTTAATCTCCTCACTATTTGATGAGCTGGGCTTAGTTCCATTGTGCTCATTTGAATGTGGCTATTGGTGGGTAAAGACAGACAATTAAATGGATGACGGAGAAGCTACAGAGAACTATTAAAACTTACAAGTGCCAGGCTTGCCTAGTGAAATGACCGATTGTGATGTGGCATGTTAAAAGGGGCAGCAAAAACCTTTCTCTGATTGATGTGGTCTGCAGCCCAGTCCTTCCTGTTATCTCTGCAGTGTGTAAGAGCACATATGGATGTGATGAGGTGGGCTTATGGCAGTTGTGGGAGTGCTGGGTGAAAAAGTCTCTGGCACATGTCTAGAGTTGGAAAGGCTGATCCAATCTTAGCATGTCCTGTTCTCCAATCACCACTCTCTAAGGCAATAAACAGGTGTTGTGGAAGACTGGCTGCAGGCCACTCTTTTGGCTCTTTCCAAGAGGTGTCGGTGAGATAATGAGTAATTAAGCATAAAGAATTGAATAAACTTAGGGACATTTTCAACAGTTCCCAAATTTATGAAACCCTTGTCCCTTGACTGGGTCTTCAAGTTACAGACCCCTGGGCACAAATGTTTGGTGGACCCTTGCCAACTTGTTTTGATGATCAGGCTTCAGTAATCAGACATACTATGCAGGAATGTGGTCATACAGGTACACAGAATAATTTGAAATGGAGAGTATTGTCCTAACCATCACAACACAACTTCACTGAAAGAACTAAAGTAACTTATATTAAATTGAAAATGAAGTAGCCAGAGCTTTTTCATGTTTTTAAAACAATAATATTATGTTTAATGTAAGTTTTTGCGCATACAGCACACACGCACGCACGCACGCACACACACACACACACACACACACACACACACACACACACACACACACAAACACACACACACACACACACACCTGTTGTCCTTTCTCATTCTCTCTCTGTCTGCTTTCCCGGTGATCTCCTCCTCCTTTTCCTCCTTTCAGCACCTCTAGCCAGCACCACAGTCTCTGTAACTAAAAAAAAACCCTAAAGTGACGTGACATTTAGAAACTGTAACACTATAACTGTAAGTTCGACTATGCGTGATCCAAATATTTTTGTTTCAGGCCAGCTAAAGAAATGTTGTGAAATCTGAAATTACTTTGTCCCTTTTGATTTGTGTTTTAGCAACGAGTGTAATGTTGCCTCCTGGAATGTTTAGACACACCAAGTGCCATTGTCCTTAGTGTGATTCAGAGCCACAACCAACTCAACAGCCAAATATGGTACTATTTTCTTTATTGAGCTGCGAGGGAGGACCTCCCATTGTTCAGACGCTAACATGTTCTGTGTGTCCTCTTCACATAAGAGCTGTAAATACAAGCAACACATGACACTATCTAAAAAAGATCTCAGCACCAAATATGACAAAGGCCTTCAGTCTGAGTGTGTGGTGCATTTCTCAGAAGGAGCTTACTTCCTTGTATTTCCAAAGGATAAACATGTTCAATTTGTTATCCAGGGCTATGTTTGTTTTGTGGTATTTGGTTTCCTTTTTGCACGACTGATCATTTGATTTATCCAGTTATGACTTTAGTTCCTCAAATTACAGAAACCACTAATGTTAAAGCGAAAAAGTATGCATCACTGTGCAATGAATGCTGTTTGGGCCAAATAAAACATCTTTGTTGCACTGTGTGAGAATTTACTGTTGCTGGTTTGAATGCACAAATGTAGTGATAGCACACTGTTCTCTTATTACTGGGAAACATACAAAAGCAAATGTTTGAGATTTTTGGAAAATATAAAACCAAAGTATTAACTTTCTTGCTTTCTTGCTGTGAGTTAGATTAAGGCCATTCTCGTATCGGAACTATAAAGATGAAACTACAGCCGGCAACCGGTCAACTTAGCTTGGCATAAAGGCTGGAAAAAAGCTAAAATAATAAGTTAGAGGTAGAGTTTTATGAGAGGTTAAGTGGGGTGAGTGAGGGGTGGGGGCTATTTCCTGGCCAAGCTCTGTAACTTCTAGTGCCTTTTTATAACCCTTTAAATAGGAAACTAGCAAAGACCAAGAGGTTAGGTTAAGGGGGAAGTTGTATATCTGGTTTGACGCATAAGCTGTAGTGATTGAGCAACACACAGCATCCTAAGAGTAAGTTCTTCACCTTTTGATAGAGCCAACTAAGCCTAAAGGGCACTGGCTTTGGCTTTATGTTCATCATGGAGACATGAAAGAGGTTTTGAGTTAAAATACTGGTTGACCATTTCCTTAGCAATTTATTTATATCTGTATCTCTCTGGTAACAGTCCAGTTCCTCAACATGTTTCTGTCTTCTCTGCCCCTTTTTTTCAGGAGGTTCTGGTACCAGTAAATGTGTATTCACACATAGTCAAAAACCTCTGATCTCCTCTTATCACTCTGCAAGCACATGCTCGTGAGTTCAGGCAGTCACTGACAGCAAACCCGCCTCAAACAGCAGGTCTGCTGTTACACTGCCAGCTCCCCCAAAGCTTCATGGGTTGATCCTATTGAACTTCAACACTCTCCCCTTCTTCAGCCTCTGTACAACCCCGTGACCCCGCCTCCCTCCCCATCCTACAGCTGTGCCCTTTTTACTGCATTGCCAGCGCAACCAACACCAGCGTGATGGCTTGTTGTGCCTCGGGCTCATTTGGACGAGCAACTGCAGCATCACACACCACTACACAGACTTCCAGATGCGTCAGCCACTAGAGTGAAAGATACATAGAGACTGGGGAGGAGGGACAGATACACAGAGAAGGGGAGCAGTACTACAAGAGAAAGGAGGGATCATCTATCCCAGTAAGAGAGACATCCACCTGTCCCCCATAGGAAGGTGGCCCCCCCACCTGATCCATCTCGTTGCAAGGGGGGATCCTGCATAGCCTGGAAGGCAACAGAGACTATGCAGCTAGGACTGGTGGCGCTGGCAATGGTCTTTCTCAGCTCCATGGGTCACAGTGATGTTCTGAAGCTCTCCAAGGCAAGAAGACATAGACGTGGTGAGTTCTCATTTTGTCAGTTTGTTTTGATTTCCTTTTTCTTTCATAGCAGCACTGCTGCTTTTCGTTTCTGTGTTCTGAGTCACTGTGGTGGACGCCTTATAAACATTTAACAAGCAAAGCAAAGATAACGTTTTGTTTATTTTCTCATCATTCTTATTTGTTTTTCCTAGGCAGGTTATGTTCGGTTCAGTATTTCCCCAGAATGGCTCGTGTTTCTTCCTCTTTTTGAGATTATGCCTCTCTCAGTTTATGTAAAGCTTTTCTGGGTATTAAGGTTGTTTATAAAGGGGTTTTTGATGGATTCCCTTTCAAAGCCATCGCTCTATTCGTGTCTGGCTCGGCGGGCACATAATGGAATGAGTACCTGACAGTTCTAGCTCTCAATTGGACCATGCTGCTGATATTGTTGTAAGCATTTTTCTAACCTCACGCAACCACAGAGACGGTGTTCAGGTCGACTCGCAGTATATCTCTGGCCTCAGAGCCTCAGATCTGGTATTACTGTCAGCTTTGAAATAATTCTTCCCTTACACACAAGGGGCTTTCAGCCAATGCCAAGCTAACCCCAACCTCCCTGAACCAGAATTCATATAATACCAAGATTATCCACAATAGCAGATGTGCCGTTATTAAAATCACACATACTGGGAAAGAATAGCTATTGTTTGTGTCAGTTTGTGTTAAGTACACTGATGTATATATAGACAATGACGTTGTTGCAGTTCATCTAATTTAGACAGAAGGATTGGGGTCACTCACCATACACACACGTGCCATGCAGACTGCGACACTCTTTCCCTCCAGTACTGAATAAATGTTTGCAATTTACACTTCTTTTTTTTTTACTGCTCATACTTATTTGATTTAATAAGATTCAGTTTTGTTCAACCCTCCCCCCCATCCCATTCCCCCAAACAGGCAAATAACTAAGGGCAGAGCAACTTGTTTTGCTCCTTTGGGCTTTTTGTGTTTCTTTTTTAAAAGAATTTTGTACCATGCAAAGAGCAAACTTGACTGATCAGAGGGGACGGATCAATACTGATAGCACAAACTTTCTCTACTGTCAAAAAACAGTTTACAGGATTATATTCTTGGATTTATACCATTTAGTATGGTTAAAGATCACTCCCAATGGTCATACTTTTAGAGTTACTAGTAATAACAATAAGACTTGGCAGTAGCTGCAGCTGGTTATTGATGGAGTAATCTGTTCACAGAAAAACACTTTTTATGCTTTTATCATACAAGTTATCTCAGAGAGGGAGGATGTCAGGCTGTATAAGAGTGTGTGTATTTTTAGCTGAAAGTAAACAACTGTAAATCAACTCAGGCATCTATTTTTTTTTTGTCCCAGAATGGTTCCTCAAAAGTGATGTGCACTTTCACACAATTTACCCCAAAATGATTTAGATTGCCGGTTGTGTGTATCGTCTGCTTGCCTTTTTGGCAAATGAGGGAATTGGATTCGTGCCCAAATCTGGGATTAGATTAAGGGAAATGTAAATGCATCTGCAGTGCATTTTCAAACCTGGTTGATACCACTAAATCACTCACTGGTTCAACATATTCCATTATTATATTTCATCCATGTTGGACACTATTGCGGTTTTCTTAGACCATTTCTGACTGACCCCAGTAAGAGTTCCCTGAATCTGAGAGGCTCTTGGTTGACTGTCAGTCCCAGTTACCTGGGTTTCTCAAAGTTAGAATCTGTTAAGGATCTCCAGCAAGCAGTTTGAAGTAAACAGTGAGTAACTGTTCATGTCTGGCCAAACCCCCTTAGATTAAGCTTTAACCCTTGTTTGTTTGAACATTAAATGCTTGCATGTTTATGACTCACAGAGATGCCAGAAAAATATTTCAGTCCCTGATGATTTTCTAATAGGCAGGTTGTTGACTATTGGCCCTTTTTATTTCCTCATTAAAATTCATATGTGCCTGGAAACAATTTATTTATTTGGTACACCATGCTGTTACCTACCTCAGTGTGGCTTTTACTTTCTTATTGTTTACCTTATGTTTCCACAGTTAGCACTGAGGGGCCCCCATCTTGCCCCAAAGGCTGTGACCGATGTTCTGAGTATAACGGCTGCATTAAATGCAAGCCTAAGCTCTTCATCTTCTTGGAGCGCAATGACATCCGTCAGATAGGCGTGTGCCTTGCCTCCTGCCCCATGGGATACTTTGGCATGAGGAACCCAGAAGGCAATAACCGATGCACCCGTGAGTTTTAATTTGTGTTCTGCACTCTTGACCATGGAATGATGCAAGTGTTAGTGATGCACCAACAGGATGCTAGCAGGAACTTTAAATTTGTAGATGCACATGTGGAACCTTCCAAATATGTAAAAGGATCCAGCTAACTTCTTACTCCGTGAAACTCACACACATCTGGTTTCAAAACAAGCCTGCGGAAGCGATCTGTTTATCCTTGGTTCATCTTCACCTGTTTAAGTTTTGTTTTGTGTATCGTTCAAATGTTTTACTTTTTTTCTTAATCCTTTTGTGAATCTAAGAAAGACAAACTGTTAATGCAAAAGTTGATGCCCTATTTGCCCTGCAGTTTATGTGATTTTTATGCTGTCTTATCTATGTGATCATATTTGTGAATGAATACCATGCACTCCTTTATTACAGAATGCACACTAACAAGAGGCAAGAGTAATAATATAACAAGTAACCCGTAGATGACTCAATCATTTGTTGCTTGTGGAAAGAGGGACAAACATGCCAACAACAGCAAATTATTTGCTAATCAAAATGAATATCAGTAGAAATTTTAATTGAAATGGTCTTTATTATGTTTATAGGCAGGTTTGGCTCATTTGGAATGTGGGTAAAAACACGATCACATTCACAGTACTCACCAAACTTGCATTGCTTACTTTTATGAGGGAGTTCCAGTGACTCCGTCTGTTGTCTGTTTCCCCTTATGTGTGGGCAGAAAACAGGACTGGAAAAAAATCCCAACCAAAACATTTCTAATGCATTGTTGTTTGTTTTTTAAGAGGATGTCTGTGTTTTTTATTTAGCCTTCATGTGCAGGGTTCATGCCAGGCCACAGTCCATGATAGTCTTGGTTTGATGAAACCTTATGTATGTATCACGCACAGTACAGTCTGTATACATGTCTCTTAACTTAGCACCTATGTGAAGGGCATCGTGCACTAAATAACTTGTGATTATTCTTTGCCCAGAAACATTTGACAGCTTGTTTTAAGGTAAATATAACGAGGGCTGCTTTGTCATTCATCATTACCACATTTGGTGATGTTCATTGCTTTAGTGACAGTCATCACTTCGGTTTAGCTCTTCTCTGTCACAGCCAATTTTACAACACATATTATCTGTCAGCAGGTGCTAAATAAAAGTTTCATAAACCAACGGTAGACAAAACTCAAAATTCTGGCTATAATGATGCAACTTTTTCAAAATTGGATATTTCAGATATGGAGATTAAAAAAATCACATGTTGTAATTTTAATAGATATTATATAAAGAACATGTGTCAAAAAGGTTTGTATTTTATTCTAAATCAGCACAATAGGACTGCATTTATTTTCCATGTGAAGTTTGTTTTATCAGCACAAATGATACAGTTGTTTGTATTTTTTAGCTCTTTGAAAGAAATTCAACCCCATTTAGATCTGTTGTCTACCATGCAGCATTCATTCATGGTCCTAGTTTGTTGCAGAAGGGGTTGAATTCTTTTCAGAGGCCCTCAGTGACTAACCTGGGTTATTAGCCAATCATCTGACTTTATACATTTCATTCCACAATGTCTTATTACGAACACATGTCTTACATTATAGCGCTACAAATGTCAGCACTGTCAAATTTAGCTGTCAAGGGTTTGAAAATAATAATCAGGAGTAGGAAGAATATTTAGGATCCCACTGAGGGATTCAAAGTTTTATTGTTTCTGATCTTGGCATCAGACCAGTTGCAGAGTAGACATTCCTAACTACAGCATACATCATTACAGCAACTATAGCTATAAATATATTTTCTATACAGAGGTATTTCCACCTGCCTTCACAGTTTTTGTCAGATGTAATAAATAAGGAAATGCCTTTCATGGTGAAGCTTGAGCTTTTAGGAGTCCTTTATGATGTCTGGTTTCTATCCTTTTATGGTTCTAATTACCCAGATTTCAAGAAGTTGGTTGTTTAAGTCAGAGATTTAATGAGTCTAAGGTGTGGAAAAACCCACTTTTGAGAAAGTTAGTGAAGGGATAGACTTCTGGCTGTACTCATTCACACGCTGTTTCCAAAAAAACAAGGGCTGTGGTGCACGTGTTTTTAAGAGAGGGGTTACTCCCCCCCTTAATAGACCCCATATTGTTTAATCAATAATAAATAAAGGGGAAATAAAATTTAAGTTCCCCCTGTCCTCTCTCTCCACAACCCTGAATGAGAACAATTAATATTTCATAAAAAGAAGACTTATTTCGATGTTAACTTCAGAAAAGTTTCAGAACAGAACGAAAAATTTGAAGGCATAACAATAACACTTACCATCACCAGACTCAATGCGACTTTAAACTGACTGATTACTTACTGATTTTCTGTCTCCCTGTGTTTTGCAGAATGTAAAATAGACAATTGTGAAGCGTGTTTCAATCGCAATTTTTGCACAAAATGTAAGGAGGGCTTGTATTCACACAGTGGGAGATGTTATGTCAGCTGCCCTCCAGGTCAACGCACCGTTAATGAGACCATGGAGTGTGTCGGTGAGTGACCTTTTTCCTTCTGTTTACTGCTTACCAACTCCAGAACTCAAATATCACTGACAGCAACTTGCTGGAATCCATAAACTATACTTATCACTTCATTTCATCAGTCATCTACGTTCAGGTCTGGAAAAGCAACGTGAACTCTTACGCAAAAAAACAAACTCTTGGGCTGTCCCTTTTTGTTCTTTTATTTCTTGTGAAAATTATTCTTTCATGAGTTAAAAAAAAAAAAAAAAAAAGCTCTCCAGGCATCTTGGCAGAGTGTTTCAGAGACCTGGAGTCCTGAGTAGCCTTTTTGGCATCACATAATGTTCTTTTTAAATTAGCCTTGCTCATCCACAGTGAATATACTAAAAAGGACCCTAAAACCAAGTCTTTGTGACATGCACTGTATGCTGTACAGTCTGCTACATTTTCAGGTTCCTTCAACTTCCTCAATCTGTCCTTCTCTCATCAGAGATCAAACAGGCGTAAATTGCTTTCAGATTTACTTAAACTCATTATCCTCAGTTAAGACTGCTGAGTTGTAAAAAGCAGGCGAAGAGGCTGCGAAGCAAATGTGAGCTGCGGACCATTCACTCAATACCTTAGTCGTTTCCACATTTTTATGTATTTCTTTCTTTCTTTCTTGGTCCCAGGTCAACGTGCTTCAGAGTGTGAACTGGGTGAGTGGAGCCAATGGGGTTCCTGTATGAAGAAAAACAAAACATGTGGATTTAAGAAGGGCACCCAGTCCCGGGTTCGTGTACCCCTTCCGCAGGTTCACAGTCCGGACACCTCTCCTCCTTTTGTACCCTCGCAGACCTGTGCTCCAGAGACAGAGAGGAGGAAGTGTGTCGTGACCAAAACTCCTTGTGCGAGGGGTAAAAAACAAATACACATGCACAGAACACATGGACTGAAGAGGAAATGTTTAAGAGATGCCAAATATTAAAAGTATATGCACTTAACATGTTAAGAAGCAATATCATGCATGTATTTTATGCAATGCCTTCTTAGTTAATATGATGATTGATGCAACCATTACTCAACATTCAAAGGCCTGCATTCCCGCCAGTGTGTCTGTGACCCGGAGCGTGTTGATTGGGTTTGGTTTGGCACAGTAAGGACACAGAATTTTTTTTGACTTTTCTGTATGTAAACAATAAACTTCATGTGTGAGCCAAGCAGATGAAGGGCGGACATTACACACTGCAAAGCTGGACAAAGATCAGAGCTAGAAAGAGCTATTTGTTCTGAGGACTGCTGAAGCGCGAGGTTTACATGGCCATGACATGTTTGCTCGGGCTCTTTTCATCCACATTGCAGCTTGCTCTGCAGTGGGTTAACAGTCGTGTTCACCAGTTAGTGGCCATTATCAGTTTTCATAACATCTTTTTATGTGCTCTTGCCCTCATTTGCAGCTACGGTGGTTAAATGACAGGTATATCCGGTTGAGTCAACTGAATACTGAATTAAAAAAATGCAACAAAAACAGAAATGATCCTTATTCATATTGAAATATTTGATTCTTAGTTGTTAGTCAAAGAAATAAAAAATGTGTCAGCACTGGTTCTAGGGATGATAAACCTTACAAAAGACAGGAATGTGAGTGGAGGGGTTTAACCTTGTTAATTCATATTATTGACTTTGGTCTCTTGAGCTGCAAAAGAATTATTGCAAATGAAGTGTCATTAGAAAACTTCTTTGTCTCTAAATACTCCCATATTAATCTGCATAATATGCCAATTTTCAACCGTAAACTTATTTACAAGGACTTAGAGAACTGTTAACGAGCAGTATTTAAGGTCTTTATTTTTCGGTGGCACGCTTTGGGGATTTCGGGCACAGCAGCAGCATTGCATAACAATATTAACTGGCCACAGTACAGATGTTGCAACACGTAACAGATGACATGGCCTGATATATGTGAGTAAACATGGTGGAGGCTTGCATTCTCTGGTATAATTCTCCTCTTCCTTCAGGGGTCTGAGTCTAAAAAACAGAACATGATCTGACAGTTTCCCATAGATCTGTGGTAATGTCTGAAAGGGGAAAGAAGCTGGCATGGCTTGTAGATGCTCAGTGAGGAGTGAGCGATTTACTGGACAGGTTGTTACAGTGCAGCGTTTGAGAAGTGAGTGGCAAATATACTCCGTCTGACGCCTGCACTCTGGAAAACAATTAATTTATTATAAACCTTCCTAAAAAACAACAAGGCAGCAAAAAACTGCTATGTAGACAGCAGAATTTTAAGCAAAAGCAAGGATGACATGTTAAGCTTCATGTGAAGCGATGAGGCCTAGAAGCTTTGTGGATTCTGAAATGGTTGACTGTTGACATTGAGGAGCTTTTTAGGTCTGCATTTCTACTGCTAAATTGTTAAATATGTATTAAAATAAGATGTTTATTGCTGCTAAAATGTACAGCGATGTGTTTTCCTCTGTAACGTAATTCATGTGTGATGGTAGCATGACTCCAGTGAACTTGTTCATGTGGGTAAACTCTGTGCAAAATGAGTGCAGCTGTGGATTCATCTGTGGGAGTTGGTTGGCAACTGGCTATATAAAACACAGGGGGCAGACCTTGTATAACATTAGTGATTTAGTGGTCTGACAGATCTCACGCTTTGTGTTGATTTGGCTGCGATTTTTTTTCCACCCTTTTCCTGAAGCACTGCAAAAAAAAAAAAAAGGTCTCACGCGAAAACAAAATTTTCTGGATATGTTATTGCATTTGTCAGGCAAAATTGTTTAGCTTGGATGAAGAGGAGCTGCAATCAGAGCTGTCATAAACTGATGGAGTCCCCTTTCTTGGCTCCATTAGTGATTTGTTATAGAAGTAATTAAGTCCTTACACAGTAAGCACATCATCTCAGAGGCTGCAGAGTGTGATTGAGGACCCTTACTTCACTCCATTCTGATTCACTGATTTAAACCAAAACTGTTACTTCTTAGTATTAATTGTTTATTTTAATAGTTTCTATAAAAGTCCAGAAATAGGTTTATTTATTAAAGACAGATGATGAGCAAGCTGGACAAGCTCATCTTATGTAATTTAAGTCAACTAAACAAATGAGTTCTCAGTGATGTTTCCACCATTTTTGGTGCTAATGGCTCCCAAAATAGATATGTTATTACTGTTTGTGCACTACTGTGTGACTGAGCCTCCTAATTTTCAGTTCAGACTAAAGTAACTATGACATGCATGGGTCAGTGGTGAATAAACGTTATTGTTTTAGATTTGTTCACATTCACCTACGTCATACCCATGTACTGAATTTCACTGCAGAATTCTGGTTTTCTTCAAGTTTGTGAAACGTTATAGCTTGAGTTTTTTTTTTTTTTTTCCTTGAACATAATTGTGTGTATGACAAGTTTAAAAGTGCTGGTAGGGAGATAAACACAGACATACAGTTACTACTGCATAGCAGCAGACAAACATGGTGGCGCCATAAGCTCTCAGTTTGTCAGCCGTGTAGTGAACACTGTCCAGCCCTTGGCGCGTGATCTCTCAGCTTTCCCGGATGCGCAGAAAGTCTCAACGCACAAGTTTATAACAAACATACTCCGGCGTAACTATGCTCCCTCATATACACAAAATCAAATACTTCTGAGCGCTGCCTGAACAATAGCCGTCTGACACTGGATACAGGCCTTGTGTCCATTTGCACTTTCCGACAGCTCTTCATGTCATCATGGGCCATTATTGGGTCCTTGACAATGTTTAACTCATTATGCCAGATGTGATTTATGTGACAGCAAATTGCCACTTCACTGTCCTTAATGCTCTTACAGTCAGTACATGTGCTGCAATTTAAAATCACCAGCAGATCTAAATCCTTCACTTTTCTGAACAGATTTTGTGTTGAAATTAACCACACAGTGATGGATGTTTGCGCTTAGAGAGCAATTATACTCTTAAAATATGTGACTGTTGCGAATTTTAATGCAAGAGTACCAGCAGGGAAGAGACCGGGGGAGGTTTGAGTGTATGTCAAGTGGGACAAGGGAGTGAGCTGTTGAAAGAGAAATTAAACAGACTGAGAGCTTAGAGTGTGGATGACACCTTTGTGAGAGTGTACTTAGGTACAGCAGTGCTTGGAGCTATGAAAATACTAATATGCAAGTGTTAAATACATATAATATTAATTATATTTACCATCTTCTTTTAGCATGTTTCAGTAAGGAGGAAATGTAAGGTTTTTCTTCTGATATTAGACGGTTTTATACTGTGACCCCGCAGATACAGTAAAGGGAGCATCACTGTGATTACAAACTATTCTCATGAGAATACAGGTGTCCACAAAGGTAAAACTCATGGTGATGCTACAGAGGTCAGGAGAGCACTAAAGGTTTTTGCATTCAACATCTTCTGCCCCTAAATATCTGTGCTAAAGACATGAAACTGATTCAACAGCTGCTGAGTTATTTTAGTCCAGTTGTGGACAAACTGGCTGACTAACAGGAGTTAAAATAATTACCTTCCAAATATGTAGATGTGTTTTTTTTTGTTGTTCATGTTGTGCAGTATTTGCTGCTATACATATGCTGTCACCATGGCTAAACCTAACATTATTTTAGCATTCTTTGTTTGCAACTTTTTGACTATGGTTTATGTCTGCAAGCCTGTATTAGACGTTCTGATGCATAACAGAACCCTTTGCATCTACTCTCAGCCCTCAGGAAGTTTTCGGCCAAGCAGGAGCACTTCCATGTGCAACATTTTATTAAGACGGATGCCTTACAAGACTTCAAATGACAAATAGTATAATAACCATTTTTTTCTGTATGCATTCTTTTTTCAGAGAGGAAGAATAAAGGAGACAGACAAGATGATACAAACAGGAGAGAAAGGGAGAATGCACGTGGGCGAGGACAAGACAGTAGAGGAGGAGGAGGAGGTGGAGGTGGAGGTGGAGGAGGAGGTGGAAAGCGGAGAAAAGGCCAGAGCAGGACGACCACTGCTCCCAGCATCACAACTAGCTCTGTCACCTAAGTGCTAGCGCCTGCTGGATGAGGTTGAGAGAATACCAGAGACAATGCCTCACCCAGCAGCGCCAGCCACAGAAAGTGATTGATGTTGAAGGAAGGGTATTAATGCTGCTATGCTGCATTGTAGATGCAGAGAGAACTGGAGGATTGCTGCAACACAACAGATTCCCTGAAGCTTTTTGAATAGTTGACCATATCTGGAAGAGACTTGCGTTTTAATGTTGGACAGCAAAGCCAAACTGAAGACTGTGGTTGGACTTGATTTGTGTCATGAACTGACCCAATATCACTCTTAAACTAAAACCAGATATTTGTTTCAAATTGAGCATTCAAGCCTGATTATGAATGACGGGATGCTTAAATCTCCTCTGGTCGATGATGTATTTTGTTCCAGTCTGATTTCAATTACAATCTGTTCTTCATTTGTTTTCATATTTGTAAGAGGTGGCAGATGGATTTTCTCAACTGTCCCTGGCTGTGATGTAAAGTCAAAGAAGAGTATTGGATCTTGGTACCTGTATTTCCTATTGTGTGAGATGAAACAGAAAGAAAGGCACTGGAAATCATTTGTGGTTGTTGAGGACAGAATTTGTCTGTACAGTTAAGTTCATAATTTGTTTAACAAACAATTTTTTATAGCTTTGCTTCTGCACACTACTACAAACAATCAAAGCACGATTGAAGTGTAAACATTCAGATTTATTTCAAAAGCTTTAGAAAAGTAATTTTAGTACACAGTCCCCCATTTTAAGAGGGTCAAAAGCAACTGGACAAACTAACATCATTTTAAAAATAAGGATTCTTTTGGATGAAAATCCTTTAGAGCCAATGAAGTCTAGAACCCATGGACATCACCAGATGCTGTGTTTCCTCCCTTGAGATGCTCTACTAGGTCTTTACTGCAGTCACATTCAGTTGCTGCTTGTTTGTGAGTCTCTGCCTTCAGTTATGTCTTCAGTAACTGAAAAGCATTCTTTATTGGGTTTGAGATCAGATGACTGACTTGGCCACTGAAGGACATCCCATTTCTTTGCCTTGAAAAACTCTTGGGTTTCTTTTTCAGTATGCTTCGGGCCATTATTCATTTGCACCGTGAAGCACCATCCAATCAGTTTTCCAGCATTTGACTGAATTTGAACAGCAAGTATAGCCCTATACACTCATAGGTCATACTTCTACTTCTATCGGCAGTTGCATCATCAGAAAATACTAGTGACTCAGTTTCATTGGTGGCAGCACATGCCCATCCCATAACACAGCCTCCATCATGTTTGACAGATGATGTGGTCTGATTCAGATCATGACTCTTCCCATCATTTTGGTATAGCTTAGTCTTGATTCAGTCTGTCCAAATATTTTTTTTTTCAGAACTGTGCAGTCTCTTTTAGATGTTTTCTGACAAAGTCTAATCTGACCTTCCTGTTCTTGATTGTAACCAGTAGTTTGCACCTTGTTGTAAACCCTCTGTATTTACATTGTATTTATTCTTGAGGCATCTCTTGATTGTAGACCTTGACAATAACAAGCCTACTTCCCCAACTTCCTGACTTGGTGAGATGTTGGAAAGTTTTTTTCTTAACCGCGGAAATCACACTGTTGATTTGACCACGCCGATAGGTTTAAGTTTTGTTTTGTTCAGCCTGATGATGCCTCCTTTACTTGCAACAGTTTCTCTTTGGACCTCATATTGAGAGTTCAAGTAAAAAGATACCTAATGTAATCTCAACTCAACTCAACTCCACATCTGCTCAATTTGCCATGGAATAATAAGGGAATCTCCTCGTCAGTTAATTGTTTAGTTACTTTTGAGCCTCTGACAATGGGGGCTATGTATAAAAACAGTTGTAAATCCTGAAACAAAAAACTAAAATCCTTTTTTTTGTGAAAGCTGTTGAAATAAAGCTGAATATCTGCACTTCAATCACATCTTGATTGTTTGATTTAAAACCCACTGTGGTGATGTACAGAGACAAAATTACAAAAATTGAGTCATTGTTCAAAAACAAGAAGATGCAGAGGGGAATTACAGTACTGGGTGAACATCTTATATGCGCTGGTGTCTAGACACAAGTTTTAGTCATTTGATAGCTTAATTTTTGTTTTGGAAAAAAAGTTTGGATCTGAAAATATCTCTGCACAGAAATGAGTATTTGCATGGTAAAAGGTTACGTGTGTGCAAGTGTGTGTGTGTGTGTGTGTGTGTGTGTGTGTGTGTGTGTGTGTGTGTGGAAAATCTGTTGGTCTATATCTGAAGTCTGGGTGTTTGTTTATATGCATTCCTGCACGAATTCAAGTGGTTTGATGATGGAACTTAGTTGTTTGTAGGTGTGTTGATGTTTGCACATATAGTATATGGTAATACTGATCTAACAGACTGAAGGAAAAGGGTCTGTGAAACAGCAGAAATAAAATGTAAATGCACAGTGATATATTGAATATGCAGTAAATACAAGCCACTTATTATTATATAAGCCACCAAATCATCAGCCATTCAATAATCTGTATGTTTGCAACAGGGTCTGAAGATTTTGCACAATTATAATGTTTCCTACTGCTCGTATTTCAGAACAATCATAGCATTTTATAACTGTATACTGTAAAAACTGGCTTTGTGACATTGCGGATGGAGTTTTTTCCCCCATGTGTCTGTCTGTTTTAAACAAGGTATTAGTTTCGGAGGAAGTTACATGCTCTATTATTCATTCATACTATGAGTTGTGATACTGAATATGTCAAGCTGTGTTTATCAACAAATTTAAAAAGTATTAGTACTATCATGTATAGCTTATTCTGTGAAAGCCTAAATAAAGTTCAGATGAAGCTAATGAACGTCACTCATGCGTTCACGTTGCACCCGGTCTCTTTTTGTCAATAAATTATTAATTATTCACTTTTCTCTCCACATTTTGCTGTAGTGTTTATAGTCATAACAAGTCCCTTCAATAAGGATTATTATTACTTTTAAGAAATGGGCTCATTTCTATACTTTTAGTCTTTTAGTGGTGGCAGAAAGAAACACAATCAGTCTAACTTGTACTGCTTTTAAACAAATCCCTGGCTTATTCAGAAGGAACGCGATCACCAAAATATAAACTCGCGTTACAATTTTACTGACTTTGTGGTTTAACTTTGATCTGTTTAATGTAGTTTTGGCCACATTAACACATGTTCCTGTGCAATTAGGGCTTATAATCCACATCATGGGTGGGTTTATTTTTTGTTTTTTTCCTCAAAAAATGCCAGAAATTTTGGTTAAACTGTAGAAATGCTAAGATCCTGTCCTTTTTGTCTCGCTACTACGGCTCTGTTTCTGCCCTGTCAGTATTGCCTTGATTTGAGATTTCAGTGACTGCTTTTGGTGAGTACAGTTACATAAGCAATTGATACGATGGCCAAACCAAAATTAGGACTTTTCTTATTATTATAACAAAAATGAAAGCAGTAATTATTTATTCATTTTACAGACTAACAAAATACATGACAAGGAAGGTCAGTCTTGGTCAAAATGATGTATTTTGACAGTGTTGTACCATAAGCACCCATCTCCTGCTCGCTGTCTTGAACATAAACCTTGAAGATGGGAGGGGGGAGGGGGAGCTGTTAGTATGTTGCTATCTATCTCCAATTCAAAGGATTTCTGTATGGCATGTTTTTTCTCAGGCTACAGGAAGACATTTTGAGAGGTGGAAGGGCTTAGATGGTGTGATGGTCCCAATCACTTGCCAAATGCTGGCGCCTGGGCAGGGGTCGTAAAAGCAGAGACAGAAATAAAAACTAATGGTGTGTCATAGCCAGAAGGGAGGGGGTATACCATGCACTGGCCCCACAACAAAACAGCCGTTTCTCATTACCAAAGGGGAGGGCAGGGGGAATGGTAGAGTATGCACCGTAAATTACACATTCATCGCTCTTCCTGACCATAAATTCTTACCCTGGCTCCACTGGACAGAGCGCTCTCTCACCTCCCACTCTTTTTTTTTGTTCTCTTGTTCCCCACTCCCATGTTTTCCAAGAGAAATGAATGGTAAATCTTTGGAGTATATGGGTGCCCTTGATTTGCCAAAATTCTTAACACTAAATGATTTCATTACTTTAGTTTGGCTTCTAACCCAGACCCCAGAGAGTGCATCACATCAATAGGAAACACCCTCTCTATGTCTGCTTAACTTAAACGCACAATTCCTGACCTAAATGTAAACAAAATAGTGCTACCACTGTGACAGCTCATTAAAAATAAATCTGATGATGACAAAGATTACTAGTGGAAAACAACTAAATCAAATTTGCAATTGTTTTCTAATGGCATTTATGGTTAAAATGATCCCAAATCAAGATTTATTACTAGTTTGAAATTTCTCATTGCTTTTTTTTCTCTTATGATCATCATAAATTGTTGTTATGATCTGATCCATGTGTCAGATGATGTAGTAGTAAAAAAAGGCAGTAAACGGTCCCTGCGTTTAAATTATTTTTGTCAAACTGTTCACAAGAAGGAACCTTCTTATTTGTGGTATTTATAAGTTGTCTATACAAGTTGAAGCTTACAGTGTTATTTCAAAACACACCAAAGGCTGATTTTGCCTCAAAAAAGTACACTTTCAAAATTTTGCTCCAGTATATACATTTTTTTTCAGATACTATACAGCTTCCTCAGAATAAGCCATAGTCAGTAAGGACTGTCATATAAACTAACTGAGGCATGTCTTTACAGCATATTTCAACTGGTATTTTTAGATTTGCTCACTGTTGCCAAGTGCATGCTCAAAGGGAATTGAGTTTTTCTCAGTAATACTGTAAGGTCTTCAGCTGACAGTGTAAAGGGATCTGAGCATAATGTTGATGTGAAATAACATTTTGTTGAATCCGTTTAGAGGCCTGTCAGAGATATGAACATTCTTTTGTCAGACTTTCCATTTCCACTTTAATGCACAAAATCAGTGGCGTTATTTCACAGAATCCTTCCTGAATCTCTGTGTTATCACCCTGGTGTATGATAAGTCTGGGTTATATGAGACCACGAAAATCACCAAGTGAGCAAACTGGTGACAGAATGCAGCCTGGACTTTCTGCTCCCAGTATAGCAACTTCCAGGTCTTTAAAGATTAGCCTTTGCAGATGTCCCACAAGCAATCTGACTGAACTTTGATAATTTCTATTTTGAAAGCAGAACATCCCCTCTCTGTGGCTCGAGATCTGAGAGGTTGACTCTGGAAATCCACAAAAAGAAAATGCCCTCTTCAATTCAAGAACATTCTAGAGAATTGTACATCAGCACTGACAGTTTGGCATGTATAAACAACAGCAGATATCCATAAAAGCATGGCTTGTAAATCAAAATAACAGAACTATTTTGTGTTTTAGAGCAAGCCAGCATGCTTTTGTGAGGAAGACAAATCACAACTCTGCATCTCATAACAGCTAAAGACAAATGTGCAGAACTGAGGAATCTATGACTTACTGAGGAAGGGCCTTTCCTTTAATATGGAAACTTAAGTTCAGTGTTTAGTGCCAGACCCAAACATCTTTTAGGGAATCAGTGGATTTCTCGTCTCTGGTAGACTTCACTCAACACTCACTAGAGAAAGAAGCAAAGAAAATTATTCTACCAATATGTCAGCTGTCAAGAGATATTTGAGAAAGTTTAAATTGTAGCTTGATTTAACTCAAAGAGACTGGCTTAAATTCCTGACACAGGAGAGGAAAAGTTAGGAGATGCTTGCAGGATGGTAGGCAGTATACGGTACATGATGATGTACAGCCCTCTTTTGGAAACAAATAGTACTACATGTTACCCCGCCTCACCCTATGATTTGTATAAGTTTAGGAAAATGGATGGATGGACGGACGGATGGATGGATGGATCTATCTGCCTTTAGGCACTTTGTTACCAGCAGCCTGTTGCAAAAACACATAATGTGTTCCCATTTCTTTAATGAAATGGAGTTGGAGTTGAAATGGATTGAAGATAATACAGTTTGACCTGAATAAAATAGTATTTTTGTATCAACAAGGTGATTCCCAAAGAGCTGTTTGTACAAGTGAAGGACAGAAGAAGAAGTGACAGAACTAAAAAGTATGTAAAGCAGATGAACAGTATCTGAACTTCATGTCCTTGAGAAACAGGAAATAATCCAGCAAAGGCCTTACACAGGACCCTACAGAAGCAACTGGCCCCTCAGCTGTCGTTGCAGTAAAAGCGTACCTGGAAAAACATACAGGGGAACACTGGCAGTCATGGACTGGTCTCCCCCAGAGCCTGGACATCAACATTATTGAAGCAGGGTGGGATCATCTTGACAGAGAATGGAATAAAAGGCAGCCGACATCCAAATCAAAACTTTGGGATTCCCTTAATGTCATGATCCTGGGCTCTATGTCCAGTGTTTTGTGTTCTTGCCCTTATGGTTCTCTTTTGTTGTGTTTCTAAGTTTACTTATTGTTTAGATTCTTAGGTGGTTTAGTGTTCAGTATTTTGTTATTAGATATGGTTATTTATATTGGATTCCTGTTTTCATTTGTTCTTGTCTTCCCTGCGTCTCTGTGTGCTAGTGTCTGTTTTGTCACTCTGTGTCATGCCCCTGGCCTTGTGTGTTTTTGTATTTATTTTTTATTCCCAGTGCTGAAACAAGTCTAAGTCTCTGTCCCGTGCTTACTTGTTTCCTGTTTTACTTTGTCTGTCTTGGTCTCGTCTGCTTTGTATTTGGTTTACTTCCTGGCATTTTCCTATTTAATTATTCCCAGTTGTATCTCCACCTGTTCCCGATCATCTCGTTATCCTGTGTCTGTATTTAAGCCCGTAGCCTGTGCCAGTTTTTCGTTTGGTCATTGTCTTGCTGTGCTGTCTGTCTCCTCGTGCCGTTGTTGGTATTTAGTTCTGGTATCAGCTCTACTATAGCTGTGTTTGTTTGTTTCATGTGCCCCCCCCCCAAAACAAACAAATAAACAAAAAAAAAAACACCTTTAAGTTTAGTTCTGTCTACGAGTCTGCATCCTGGGGTCCAACTTTGCCTGCCACGCAGCTCACCATGACACTTTAAAAAGCCTGAACTATTCCTGAAGACTACCTAAAGAAATTACAGGAAAGCTTGGAAATTGTTGGCAAATTGTTCAGGCTGTGTTAGAATAAAGGAGGACATACCAAATGCTGACTTTCAGGCTCATTAGAAATATACAAACTCAATTTTTGCCTTATATACTATATTTCCATTTAATTTTTGGCACATTTCAATAAATCACTGCATCTCTTTCACACTTTTCTAGGAAAATATGAAAATAATGAGGAGTGGCTCAAGGATTTTACATAGTACTGTTTCTAGTAGGACAAAGATAACATTTCATGTCTGAAATTTTGTTTATTTTTTAGTCTGCATCATGTCACAATTTAAACCCTATTGCAATAACAGAAATGGACACAAGAGGGAGACACGAGCTCATACAAATTAGGCAGGAAGGCAAACAAGAAGAAATACATTTTTGCTGTGATCTCTGTCATAAATAACCTTTCTAAAATAAATATTGATATTTTTCCAAAATTTAGAAAAGCAGAGCAAACAGAAAAAGCAGTAAAATGAAAAGATTATTTGAACCATACCAGTTTTTATTGTTACAGCTGATATACTGAAGGTGTACCACATTTAAGAATACCTTTTATCATGAGGCCCATACATTATGCTCTATTATTTGTTTTTATTTTAAAGGGAATATAGTTTTTAATTTGATTTTAAAATTGCACCATATTTTTTTTTCTTTGTACAAGAGTCATAAATGCCTATTTCTGGTGTCCCTGCTCAACTTCTATCACAGACGTGTGACTTTTCATTTCACATTCCTGTAGAGCTCCTTTGAAGTTTTTTTTTTTCCAGTTTTGTGAGGGCCTTGCCAAGTCATTTGTAGGTTATGAAGATGGTAAACACCATGAATTCAGAAATGTTTAAAGCCTATTCAGTCAGAACATTTTTTTTCCACATTATTTATCACACTGCCAAACTGGCCTCTTGAAATCTAACACAGACACTACTCAGACACTTACAGTTGGTTTTGATAAATCATCTTAAATCACATGAATATTACAAGAAAGTCCTGGTCTAAGAATTTGCTGTTCTCTTTTATTCCATCAATATACTCGTCTTTATCATTGAATATTTTAACCTGAACTAAGACATGAATCAGATCTCTGCTTTATAAAAAACTGGAGAGCTTGCCTGGTTTTGTTCAGCGATAAATCCTTATGACATTTTAAATTACAGTCAATCATGGTCAATCCACTCCTCAGACCTCTTGCATTCCAAACATCTAATCTCAAACAACTGTTCCAACTGAGCTGCCCAACTGGCAGCATGAAATGACTGGAGTTATGCTGGACTGCTCCAAAATGGAAACCAATGCAACTGTGTGAACATTAACCTGACACTGGGTAAAGAAAAGCATGCATAATCAGCTAATTTAACCTTACCCTTCAGACTTACTTCACCTATGTCTAAATAAGCCATCAAGTTCAAACACATCCTCTGGTAGGAATGTTTTTGTAGACACTCTTTAATGCCACTGAAGCAGAAAAGTAATCAATAGGTTCCTCTTTTCCTTTCAACACATTTGGATGAGTTGATCCATCTTTCGTTGTCTTCCTCAGTGATCTGTCCTGCTTTCAGCTGCTGTAGACTTTCCAAATAATTGCTGGAGAATTACTGAACTGTGACCTGCACTCCATTGTTGTCTTGAGCCTTGTTGCCTCTTCAGTTGTTTTTCCAATCTTTCACACTGAAAGTCAGGTGAAGAGCAAATAAATCTATTAAAAGCTGTATTTGCTGAAGGCCTATACTGTATCTTTATTTTCTTAATTACCACTTTAGCTGCTTTAGACGGTTGTGCTTTGAGACTCCCAGCTTTCTTGAATCAAAATCTGTACCACTGGTTTCATCTCAGAATTTGTGAGCATTATAAGTGAGTAAATGTATACTTTCTCTCTCAGTCTTAAGCCAAGAAGAGAAAGAAAAAGATTTAAGCAAAGCTAATAATCTGCTGACACAAATCTCTTCCCTCCCCAGGAAAAAGGAGGCATTTTTTTAGGCATTATATTGCTTGTGGTTTCACCAGACCAAATACAAAGGAGGACAAAGTTTTAAACCGCATTCAGACAATAGATCTTTGCAATGTCCTTCTGTCCCAAGGATGTTCAAGTCTAAATGGCTTTATAGGAATTTATCACATTCCTGCGCTCCCACATTAATACACTGTTTTAGTTCCCAAACCACATCAAATGTTAAAAGTGTAAAATGTATGAGGAGGGAAAGAATGGCAGCAGAACAAACAATGTGCGCTAACACGTTTTGAACCAAATGTGTGAAATGCAGCGTGGGTGTGAAATGCAACAGTGGCTACAAGTACGCACAACATGTTTTAAATGCATGCATTACTTCCAGAAATTAGGTCTGTCTTTAGTCACTCTGTCTTTAGTCACATGAAGGTTTTCAACAGAGGTCAGATCAGAGTGGCGGACACATCCGACTCTGAAGTCTGGAAAAACAAGGCCTTGGTTTTTTTGTTTTTTTTTTGCTTAGAGCACTCATTACAAGACAGCATAAGGACCTTCCCACAAACAAGCACAACTCCTTGACCTCAGATGGGAGTGAATGGAGAGGATGAAAGTCTGGGCCAAACCGCAGAGGCAGACTCCAAACCTCACCAACAAGCACCAGCCCCAGGAGTGTCAGCTTGGGACACAGATGTATATTGTTTTTGTCGTTCTCCATCCACAGCAAACAGGCCCTGAGAACACTTTGAGCCACTACAGCAGCGTGGAGCCTTACAATCTCCCGTGATAGTCTGGCCAAACGACGAGATTAGAATTTGAAAGAAAGTTTGAGAAAGTGTCTCTTTTATTCATATCAGTTCTGGGAGATACCCCAAAGGGAAATGCTGAAATGTTCGCCATGTTTCTGTTTTTTATTTAACATGTAAACATGCTAAAATATGCCACACTGGACATGAAAGAGCAAAGGGATGACCAGTGTTGTCAGAATGTATACTTAATGCTTATATTTGAGACGTGGATATCTGTACGAGATGGAACTCTTAGATTGTTATTCAGTATTTCATCTGTATAATAATAGAAAGAAGTCCATCTCTTCAAACGTCCATTATTGCTGTCTTCTTACTGTAGTCATTAAGAGCCTTGTTCATTCTGTGGGTTTGAAGGGACCGGCTGCCTGTCATTTGACTGTGACATAAAGCAATAAGAAAATCTCCAAATATGAGATTTGTCCTACATAGTCGAGACTTATTCTTGTAGTATTTTTTTTTTGCCATAACCTTACTTATTTTATACGAATATGAATCATACAGAGTAAGTAAAAGAATAGAAAAACTGAAGAGCAACTGAGATTTGCTTAAGGTATCATGACCATGAAAATGCAAGGTCAGCATGTGTTTAAGAAAACCAAAATAAAATTAAAATTTCATAAAAGTCCATACTCCTTCAATTTCTAAAAAAGCCTGTGCAAGAATACAGCAGTGATATAAAACATGTCTCACTGTCCTAATTTGTGCCCATCAAATGTGCTCTCTCTCTTTATTAAATAGTCACCTTTATATTTGAACAATTCTGGCCAGATGGGTTAATAAGATCATGAACTATGACCTTGTTTAAACTCCTTGATATAATAGCTATCTCACAATGGGAGGGGAGGGTGTGTTTTTGCCACACAGCTCCCCAGAAAGCATTTCATTACACACCTCAGAAATGATAACTTCTGTTGTGAAGACTTTAAAATTCTGGCCTTGGCCTTCTCCAATGGGTTAAATGCAGGCCTGCAGACCTCAGATTTAATAGGACCATACTAGAAGCCTTCAGTCTGGGATGGGTCTGTAGCCACAGGTGCTCACAGTCAGGCTTGTTGTTTCAAACTTGCGTTGAGCATTTAGGTCAGCGAAGCATAAACAACAATTAAAAAGTTCTTGCTTATGGAAAGAAAACAGCAAGCATTATCATTCTAGGTAGACAATGTGCAGTTATATTTGCCTGATCTCATTACAACAATACAACATATAACTCAGTTTGGATTTTGCTCATAAATAAAACATATTAGATAAAAGTCCTGGACACATGCTGTGGAATTCCCCAACTGGCCAAATTGCAGGGTGGCTTTAAACAGCCTAACAGAAGGACTAAATGCTATGAAATATACAGCAATAAATATTACCAAATATTGGGTTTCAGTGTTATTTTGGTCTGCTGGGTAAAAACACAATACGAAAAAAGACAGTGTCACAAACTGGCTCAAGGTGTATGACAAAGAGGGACAACACTTATTTTAGATTTCCTTAAATGAAAAGTAATTTGTTTTTCATAAAAAGAACAAAAAGAAAACAAACTAGACTGATGCCAATTCATTTTGGCTACTTTTTATAGCCTGGAAAGCCCAGGTGAGCTGCATTAGCTGACAGCATCCCTTGTCAGCCAGTTATCATCCAGAATTGGCCAGGATCTGCCTGGAAACAATGAGGAGTGTCGCAACAGGGAGTACTTAACTGAAAGACAAATAACATGAATGGGATGGGAGCACAGAAGGCATAAAGAAATGAGAGACTGGGAAAGAGTAGAAAAATAAATACATTAAAATTAAAAAAAAATAAAACAAACAAATTGAAACAACCACCACACATAGTGAGTGCCCCACACTCACACTACGTTTTACGTAGGGTTCCCTATTTATTCTGAATGTTACCTGTTAAAGGCCTAAGGCCTATAATTAATCTAGTGGTCTTTATAAAAGAAACCACACTTACTCACTCTGTGACTCAGTTAACCTCTCAGTTACGTCAAAGCTTTACTGCTATTACCTTGTTAAGAGCTGTTCTTTGCTAAGATAACCTACACACAGACACGCAAACATGCACAATTATAGCTTGTCAGAGATTAGTCAGCTGAGGAGGAAAAATGCATATTTCAGCACAGAAGAAAATGCTTATTGTGATCCCAGTTGCTGCTAGAAATTTTTAGTTTGAACATGGCTATCCTTATCTGCTCCACAGAGACAGGTCACATGTACGGTAATTCAGTTAAATTAATCCAATCACACAATCAAGAAAATAACGTAACATGGGTTATTAAAACTATTTTCTCCTATCACATATGGCATCAGCTTAGTTAAGCATCCCAAGGGTGGGCAGTTAATTTTCCCGAGGGGCCACGTGAGAACCCGTGATTGTTGCGGAGGGCTGCACCAATGAGCTGAACTCTGCTCTGTTCAGTATCAACATTTTATCTCTTCATAGATTATTGGTGCGTCACACAGTCTAAAGCATACTAAAAGAGACCTGATCAAAAACAGTTAATTTGATTTTCCAAAGATAACAATATTTGCTTTTATAAGCTGACAGTAATATAAAAACGCAACAAATATTTTAGCTATTAAATCGGGAATATTTCATTCAGTATGTGAGAAACTGTAAACTGTCATGATTTTTAACTCAATTTCATCCTGACACTGCATCATCAAATCTCCAGTAGCAAACATGCACTTAAGTAGTCAGTGAGGTATTCTCAATTACCAATGAGAGAATAATTTCTCAGACATTTGGGGTTAACCCACATCTGCTGAGGCTACATACTACAGACATGACTGCGGTGGACCAGTGCACTTTGTCAAGTGAACACCAAACACTGAACTGAATAATACTCAGGCCAGTGGAGACCAGGATGGAACCATAGAGATGTACGGCTCAAGTTTTATGTTCTGTTTTTGACAGCTGTGGCAGCTTCCATGATCCTCTGTGGAAAATATTTTAAAAGTCTGTTTTCTGTCAACACTCATTGCTATTTCAGACATGCAGTAATGCAGATATATTGCATGTTATTGATTTCTTTAACATACACTGATTGCTTCAGCAATCAGCATATGATTGACTAGCCCCCATCTTTAGCCTGCGATTCCTCAGTAAATTCATCGGTTGTTCGCGTTTTTGTCATTGAATTGAACTTAATCAGTACAAAAACACAGATGACAACACCTCGCTAGTACTGGATCCCCCCCCCCAGTACTAGATTTTTGGTGACTGTGGAGGCCATTTGAGTGAACTTACTCTTCAAGAAACCAGTCTGAGATGATTTGAGCTTTGTGATATGGTGCATTATTCTGAACTGCTGATACAAGGCAGGATGGATCCATGTTGACCCTACCATCCAAATGTTGCAGCAGAAATCCAGACTCATCAGACCAGGTAATGTTTTTCTATGCAAATTGGAGACTCAGTTTCCTGTTCTTAGCTGACAGGAGTGGCGCCTGGTATGGTCTTCGGTTGCTGTTTGACACTTTCAGCATTCCGAGATGCTCTTCTGCATACCTTGGTTGCAACGAGTGGTTGGTTGTGTTACTGTTGCTTTCCTATCAGCTCAAAGTAGTCGGGCCATTCTCTCACCTCTGACATCAAAAATGCCTTTTTGCCCAGAGAGCTTACTGAATATTGTCTCTTTTTTTGGACCATTTTCTGTAAACACGAGAAACAGTTGTTTGGGTAGATCCCAGTAGATCAGCAGTTTCTTAAGTGCTCAGACCAGCTGGTCTGGCACCCACAGCCATGCCATGTTCAAAGCCACTTTCTTCTATCTTTCTTCCCCATTCCGATGCTGGGTTTGAAATTCAGCAGCTCATCTTGACCATGTCTACATGCCCAGATGCAGTGACTTGCCAGCATGATACCGAGTGATTAGATATTTGCATTAATGAGTAGTTGAGCACGCGCGCAAGATGAAGTGGCCAATGAGTGTACATCACATGTATGTATAGTGATCCTCTCTCACAAACTGCACAAACACCAGAAGCCCACTAATGAGTCTGGTATGAAAGAAGAGACCTTTCCTCCCTCAAAGACTTCTGTTGTGTCACAGCTGATAAGTGGGCTGTAGACTCACACACTTCCTATTGCAGTGTGTGTGGGGGTAAAGATAAAGAGGTTACATGAAACTCTGGCAGACTGGATTACAAACAGATCCCTAATTTAAAGTAGCTAAAAGGTCACGCAAGTTTCTTCTTGGAGTCATCTGTAGTTGTAAACTTTCCTCTATATACCTTTTTTCAGGAACCTTTTCAAATTCTCAATATTGGCTTTTCTCAAGGTTTGAAATTCATCAGGGTCTGAATTCTGGTAGGAGCAAGTGTGGTGTAGCCATCTGACTGTTTTTAATCCTATTAAAATGGTCTAGTCATGTATATAAATTGGTGACATTTGGTGTGTTCAAAAGATGAATGCCAACACAGCCCTATTAACTGTATAAAGGAACCAAATTCCAACAGTTATCAATCCCACACCATGTTTTGAAGGAGTTGTCCAATAAAGGAAATTCCCCCAGACTGCTCAAACGTCATGGCCAGTGCGCTTTGATTCCATTAAACCTCTACAAACAGAAACAAATCACACATCTTGGTGTGCCTGCACCTTATCGCTCACTACAGGTGTGCTTTCCAATAAGTAATCAACAGGTGAGACAACCTTGATATGGTTATTGTTTCTTATAGGTGTGCCAGCTGTGGCTAGACAAGACTCAGTGGGCCAATCAATACTGCGAATGACTTATTTGAAAATGAACAAATATTGTATATTCCAATGTGTAAGAAATGCAAAGGTTATCTAATTTTTTGTCTACACCCATCCTTGGAAAAATGAAACAGATGAGGTTTGGTTTCTGTATTGCATCCTGCTGCAGTGTGTAAAATAATACTGTACAACTGACTCATGGTGTGCTTGTCTAGACACTTAAAAAAAAAAAGACCTCAGGTTGCTACAATGCTCACAGCTGCTTGTTAAAGCTTGATCAAGTTTTTTTTTTGTGATTGTATCCGCCTTGATCTCTGGCAAATAAAAAGCAGGAGGATGGTCTGCTACAAATTACTCTAAATAAGCAATTATATTTTAACTGGTGGGTAATTGATGTGCACATCACTTAAAAACAAAGTGATCAGCTCTGGAATAGTATCTGACAAATGGCTGATTGATTGAACACACAAAAACGGATTAAAACAGTGTTTCCCATGCAAGACTGGTTATAATTACAGCTCAGCATGATACTTTGTGACTTTCTGTGTACTCTGACCATCAACTTTACTTATTGTAGTTAACTAGTGCGGTTCCTGCTGTCAGTGGCCATTAGCATCAGCAATTACATGTCCGTGGAGGTTCCTTTTTAAACTGGCATTTATAACCGTCACTTCCTCGGATCCCCAGCAATACAACAAACCCACTGAGAAGACGATCATGAGAACGGTAGTTGAGAAAAGTGTAATTAGGCCTCTGCTCAGTTGTTATAAAGTTATAACGCTGTGCAGAGGTGTACGTGAAGCTGCCATCAGGTGTAATAAAGCTCCCAAACAAATAAAGAAAAAGCTTTCAAAGACAGGAAAGCAAAGTGTAACATTTTCATATTTCTGACTTGTACTAAGTTAACCTTAAGCAATGCTTTGCTGTTTAAAGTGACATTTTCTATGATACCTATGCAGAGGTACACACATAGACATGACCGGCCACTTGAGGAGACAAACAAAGACCGTTTATTGTAACTGCAGTTACAGCTTTGGAAGTGGCTAACTTTGTCTGATCTGCAGAAAGAGTCCACATCCACAATAATTCAGTTAAATTAATTAAATCATGGAATCAGGAAAATGTGACATGCGTTCATCAAACTATTTTTTTTTTTATATTTAATCACAGAAGGCATCAGTTTAATTACGCTTTACACAACCGCTGGAGTTTGAGGATCAAACTAACTAATGAAATCAGTTTAGGTTTCACTGACAACTTTGTGTCATTTTAAACTGATTATAATGTAATACTCTAAACTCAGTTTAATTTAATCCAAACATTTAAACATCACAGCCTTTGAGAGTCACACAAATCTGATTGGTTACGTAAGACAGGAGCTCCAGGTAATATCTAGCCATTGAGATATTGGATCTCAAGGGGGATGAAAACAAATATGCATACCTTCACATGCAGTAATTTAAATATTTTCATGGTCCTATTAAACATTGTCTTTCACTTTCTGTTAACCTGTGGGTTCTTAGTGTGGATGACTCACTCCTCTCATTGGTGTTTTATGGTCCATACAAGAAGCCATTACAGGTACCATTCAGGAGAACTCGCTCTTTGTTGGACTTTTTAAACACTGTCAGTTTTGATGCCTTGATGATGCCTAGACTGTTTGCTTAGAATTCAGTATTTACAGTCATGTTTTTTAAAATTACTGCAGTATAATCACGTTTTTGCACTAGGGCTTGAATGTTATTATTGTCTTTAAGCATGAAGCACTAAAACAAATGACTGTTTATGTTACGCATGACCTGAAATCCACAAATCCCATAACATGGCATCTCTCTGTAATCACTTTTGCAAGTTTGTGTAGTCTTACTGCATTCTGGTCCTACAAGTAACACTACTTTACTGACATGTTAGATCTAACAGCAAAACTGCGATCCTAATTATTTTTATGTGATCGAGCATGTAGGAATCCAGCTATTCCTGCAGTCTACACACACCGAGACAAACAGGATCATACTTTCCTGGAGCTGTCCTGATTTTCAGGAACTTCTCTGTGGCATTAACTTTGTTTTGAATAATGGTCACCACAAACACATCTAACAGGGAGAAAAAAAAATCCTGTTGCTGAAAACCAGAAAGAGAATGACCTCCAATAAAGGGCAGTTTATGTAGTCAGTTTTTCATATGAATAAGCACATTTTTCTTCTGTTGCAGGTAATAACTGTGAATGATTAACCTGCTTGTAGAGTGTGTGTGCCATATGATACAGTTAACTGTCTGCCTCTGACCCTTCCTGTTAGCCATCATCTCCCCGCCTGCACTCCTTCTTCTAATAAATCCAAAGGGGGCTGTGAGTAGAGCTGACCCCCACCCCCCAAGTGAAAGTGCCATAGAGCAACTCCAGATGTGAACATCTTCCCTCTCTTTCTCTCCTCCTCTCTGTCTCTCCACACTCTCCTACTTCCACTACTAGTCCACCCGCCCTCCCCCATGCAGCTACGAGTTTTCCATTTCCTTTTTTGGTGAAAAAATCTGGAACAGAGGCAGGGAGGAGGACATTTCGCCAATGCCGACAGGAGAGTGTATCTGGAGGTCTGTGTATTTGTGCTTCATCAAAGCAATGAAACAGTCGACTCAGCATAAACACTGGTGCATGTATACCCATTCAGGGACATACACAAATTTGCACTCATGCAAATGTGCACGTACACACACACACACACACATGCTCACACACAAACAAATAGCTTAAAAATATCTTTAAAAAAATTAAAGACATACACTTTTCACATTTTTATATACACTTTTATTACCCATGCATGGTTTGTCTCCCTAAGACTTTCTCGCACTCACACTTTCATGCCTGCCCACCCTTTTCCCCTGACTTCACACAAGCACATACACAGAGAGATTTTTCCTAGAAAGACATTTCAAACACACCAAATGGGGTCTTCTCTGGCTCACACAGTAAACTCCACAGAAATCTATGAGCTCTTCATGCATAATGACCACAAAGATGCACAGAATATAAACACAGAGAATATAAAGACTGCTCAGCAACATCAAAATCAGTGTGAATTCATTTAGTAAGGCTTCAAAAATAAAACTAACTATTCAACTATTCTCATCTGAGTTACAGTTAGGTTCATACAGGCCTATTCTCCATCTTAAAATGTATATTTGGCAACTCTGACTCACCAGCATCAAAGCTGAAATAATGACATTATTAAGATTTTTTAATAAATTTTTTCACATACAGTATATCATACAAACTTACAATGAAAAAAAACCAACAGCATCAACAGAAACAATATAATTATCGTGGCGAAATCATGAAAGACGGTGCATATTCCTGCCACAGACAACAGTAATGTTGCTGTTTCAGCTTCTTTTGGGTTATAAATGCTGGCTCTTTGCACAGTGATTATAAAAAGATTCATTACAATGACTAAAAAAAAGGAAATAAGATGAAATGTTATGTAAAAAGTGTCATTGCAAAGTTCAACATAAGCAGATACATGACAAAAAAAATGCTCTGTATTTTTTTGTGCCTCGTCATTGTAACAGTAAGAGTTACATGCAGGCACGGTGAGTGTTTTTATGTGCACATACATACCCAAAGTGCAAACAATTTGCAGTGACTAACAAAACATGACTATGATACTAAACACATGTTCAGCTTTTCATGTTACTCTTTTCATTGTTACTTTTTCATTTATAAAAAAAAAATTGTCTGATTCTTTAAACTTTTCTTTTACAAAAAAATGTCCCACCTCCTTCTAAATCATTATGTACAGTAAATCGTTTAAGATGAACGAACAAAGACACACAACAGAGAAAGGTAACTGACACGTGAGGAAAAGAAACATCTCAAAATGCATAAAACTGCAGTTGGAAGAGCATTAAAACAGTAACTCCATTACACTTTTAAAATACAGACTGCAAGATTTATACACTGGACTGTATTAGTGTTCGGTGTCTTCTCTTCAGAGCACAATTTCTACCTGAAGTGACATTTTACTCATAGAAAAAATAAGAAATGTTTTGCAAAGTGACAAGCAGTTTGCATAATAATAATAATAAGGCACTCCATGAACAAAATCATTACGTTTTTGTTTAGGAAATCTTTGTGGTGGTTCATGCAAACAATTCAGCGTCAAAACAAGATTTTGAACACCAGCGTCTGGATTAAAATCAAGTCAAGTAACTGACGTCTTATAAAAAATGACCTGAGGCAGTATGTGCTAGCCTGTGTTACCTATCTTGGTAATGACTTATGGTTCGGGGTGTAATAAAGAGTGAGTTGAGGGAAATGTGGGATTATGGGAAATAATTGCTCTATAGGCTGCTGTGGCAGTCACGGCATAAGATTCTGTCACCATCAGGGAAAAAGCCAGCACCAACAAGTGAAACAGAGCACTGCGAGCAGGTGAAACACGGCTGATGCCACTGCCGATCTTCAAATGAGATGTACTTTCCTCCTCCAAAGCCTGGTACAGAAAAACAATGAGAAACAAACTGCTGAAAGTTGATAATCACATGCACATATATACACAGATATTCAAGAGAGAAAACAGAAAAATCAGTAAGATGAACAAACACACCTCAGCGGTTTACTAAGTGGGCAAATTGATCTGTTTTTATAAGAGGTGATTTTTGAGCCTGGTGATAAGTTTCAGGCATTTAACTTTTTTTTTTTTTTTGCCTTAAATTCTCTTTATGTACCCCCTGTGGTTAAAGCAATCTTCCATGCCATACTGAAATTAAATGTATAAAGGTAGCACTAAAAGTAGCACAGCTTCACAAGCCGTGATAGTGTTGTATACACAGTGATGCAATCTTGCCTGTGATGGGTTTGCTGCAGGCCTCACACTTCTTGGCGTACAGGCTGCCAAAGCACTTGAGGCAATAAGGGCTGTCGTCCCGGGAGGTGAAGTGTTGACCTGCCAGCTGCGTCTTACAGTTGGTGCACACAAAACACTCCTTATGCCACGGCTCATCACGATAGGTCACTCCACCTTTAGTCAGGGTCTTAAAAAAAAAGATCAAAAATCATGTGGAAATCCGGCACACTACTGCAGAGATTTAATCCAACTCATGTCTAGCGCGTGTTTTAAGTGTGGCAGTTTACCGGTTTCTCAAACTCTAAAAACAATATGCCTTAATAACACAGCTAACAGTGCGGCAACTTTGCTGACCTTTTTACAGCGTGTGCAGCGTGGCGCGAACTTGTCCTCGTAGCAGGGCACACAGTAGTGCTCATCCTTGTCGGGGATGAAGGACTTTGAGCCAATTGGCTGTGCACAGCTGTGACAGATGAAACAGCCCTCATGCCAAGTGGAACCAGCATACTCTAGTTTTCTTGTGCCTACAGTAACAGAAGGATGGAAACAAAGCAAGAGTCACAGACAGAAAAAGAATGATGGAAAGAATGATTCTAAAAGTGCTTAGCTAGCATCATTTACATGTCTTTATAGGATAGTTAAGATCATTTTGGTATTTTTTTGTGGTTTTATTAAAATAGGAAATAAAACCGTTGAATTGCATGAAGACATATAAATTGATTTTGTTTCACTAAGATTTATTTTACATCATAATAACACAGGCCCCATACTTCTTTCCTACAACTGAAAACTGGTGGCAGGCCTTAAAAGAAAAGGGATAATGCCATTTTCCCCTCAGTGTCCTCAACCAATTCATCTTGTGTGCCACAGCTGTTGAGTTTTTTATTATACTGGTTGGTTTATTCTATAATGACGTAGTGGTTTGTGTTGGGCTGACATCTTGTATTACTGCTGTCGGCAGATTGCTAACGTTTCACTGCCTTAGGCTATATGCTGTGATGATCTCCAATCAAAGACACCAAAATCCCCTGCAAACCTTTCCAGATTATAAGCTGGTCTGAATTACTGTGGTTTGAGAAGGATAATTTTAACTGTTAGGCATGTGTATTTGACAGATATAATAAAACTGAACATTTTAAAATATAACTCAGTGCTATTTTCTCTTTTTTTTTGAAAGGGAGGACAAAAGAATGCAATAAGCTTACACATTTTTTAAACATGCAGTGAGTTTATAAGAAAGCAAAAAAAAAAAATATCTTCATGGAAAGCAAATTTTTAAATGCTTTAAATGCTCTCTTGACTCTAAGGCCCCTATTGCTCTTGCACCACAAAGTGCTGTGTGCTCTGCTGCTACAGTGCACACTTACACTACTCTTTCATAAATGGATCTCCCAAATATGTCCACTACCACACATATAAATGGATTTAAATTTGGTTGACGTTTGAATCAAGGTCATCTCCTTAAACAGTTATACATTGCCCACGGTTCTCCTGCTAGGTTTGGACCACTCCTTTGAAGTTCTGCTTTGACTAGTTGCAGGCCTACATTTGTGATGCACACTGGATTTCCTCCAGGCTGTCAAAACAGCCACCCTTCAACTTCAAGTTGCAAGGAGCTAAAACTGTTGAGTAGGGCGACGGGTGAGTGAAGATTGTGGCAGCTTGTTGCACAATGATGTGTGCCATAGTTCAGGTCATTTGCACATAACAACCTCGCTCATGCGTCAAAGGACTGGCATGGCTATGCGTTGGGCCTATGCAGAGCCTTTGCACACCTTTGCACAGTGTCGCCTACATGTTGCAGCTGTGAAAGAATATGTGGAATAAACAGTCTGCTCTGACTTGTAATGTTGTTGGTCCTTCAGCCAGCCGTGGAGACGATCAAAGTTATAACATGCAAAGTGTTAAGGTGAAATCAAGTATTCAAAACAAAACAGCTGCAGCCACTGTCTGTGTTTTTTCGTGCAGTTTTTTTGATCTTTGATGTTTTCTATTTTTTTCATCCATCTGTCTCCCCTCCATGGTGAATACTCCCTTTCCTGTTTAGTCCCACTTTTAAACCAATCAGCATTCAATCTACACAATAGCATCATCTCTGTTGAGCTATGCACTGTTCGTTTTTTTTTTTTTTTTTTTTGAGGACTGCACACAAGCGCTTCTCTGTTTACTGCATATCCCAAATCCTTCACTCTGCATAGCTAAATACCTACGCAAACAGACACAAACTTGGTACCATAAATCCCGTTTTAGGACAGTAGAACTTGGCACTCACAGTCTGATCCTATGGGAAAAATTCACAGTGCGCCTGACCTGATGCACTGCTCTTAAGGCTTGGAAACTCCAGGCACTTCTACTGGAAATACTCTGTGGTCTCTGGGTTCATAGCTGGAGACCCAGCACTCAACAGTGACAATCCTTGACATTAAAATGATATCAGTTAGCTTAGGCCAAATTTAAATCACTTATGGTTTTTGGCTTTTCTAGGTGCAGTAGCAGAACTTCTTGATTGTTCCTTGTATGATTCTTCTGTTTGACAAATCAGTTGTTTTATAACAAAAGATGTCGTAGTTGCAGTCCGCACAAGAATAGAAATGCTGATGGTGCCAAATGATTTTCAGTGATGAAGAGGACCATTGTCTGCAAATGTACAACATCTGGTTTACGATCTCTGGCAATGAAAGCATTTCAGTACTTTCATCAGAATAATATTGCCAACCAAAGCGACTTCTGTGGAATCAGTTTATACGGCTTTAGTGTAAACTGCTTTTCTCCTCAAGTCACCAACACAAAGATCTAAGACTATCATTCAGCTATAACACAATGACAAGTACGTGTCTGTTTTGGAGGGTGTTCATGTTATTTGATGACAAAGGACGGTAACTGGAAATACAGAAGTGCAGTTATTTGTAACCAAGAAAGTGTCCTTGTAAACCTGTCTCACATAATACTGAATAGAAAAGAAGAATAAGGGGGGAACACCGCAGTCTGCCTTGAATCATTCGCAGCTTTATGAGGGCTGTGTAAGCTGCTACAGGGGTGCTGGAATTTACAGATTTCCCTATCTCTTTTTACGATCAGTTTGCTGCCAGCCTGCCAGTCATGAGGATGTAGCTTAAAGATGTTAAGTCAAGCAGACTGTCAATTACTCCCTTATTTTCACCCCTGGCTGGTGCACAGTTGTGGACCCTTGTCTTTGCCTCTTTCTCATGACCATCCTTTTGCAAGGTCCTCGCTTTTCCCCCTTTTTTATCTGCTTTATTTTTTACTTTATACTTTTCATTTGACCCTGCTTTCTGGCGTTTACCATGTTATAGTCTTCTTAAAGTTAGATGGCTATATTTCAACTTTTCAATTTGTATTAGTAAAGTGCCATAATTTTTGACACTGGGTTTTTATTTGGTTTAATTTCAGTCAGCTCTTTCCTGCCAGCTCATGGTTTAAAATGTGCCCGAACTTTACTTTTCTAACTGCCACCAGAAGAATGTTCCATAAATATACATGCACAAAAAAGAAAAGGAAAAACTGCAATTTGCTACAAACCAAATTTAGACCACAAACCTAGTTAACATACACATCTTCTCTTCAAAGTCCCTCTGCACAGAAACCTTGCAGCACCCACATTTACCTGGCATGACAATCTTGTCACAGGCTACACACTTGGAGGAGAATTCATTACAGTAGCAGTCATTGCAGAGCAGTGCATCATCCTGGCTAGTGAAGGGCTCATCTGCCAGAGAACGATCGCAGCGGAAGCAGCGGAAACAGTGCTCATGATAGTGCCGGTCTTCATAGAAGAGTTCCTGGCAGCAGAACAAAAGAAGACAACGAGGACACTGAAAGTAATTTCATACACTTACAAATCTGTCCAAGAATTAAACTGAAATTAATTATGATGCATTTCCTCTATAATATTTCTCTTTGTGTGTTTCAGAATTGCAATCATATAAAGGTGGCAACTAAGGGGATAATACAGCACGAGCGGAGAGGAGTGTTGGCCCGGGCTGGGTCAAATTTCTGTATATGCAGTAACAAGGAGATCGCACATGTGTGCACTTATGTGTGTGCCTCTGATTTTAAAGGTCAGGTATGTGTAGTGAATTAACTGTACACAAGGCATTAAGCCAGGAAAATGCTGCCTTTATTTATCATTCACCACTCTCAAGGGTGTTGAAACTGATTGGAACTTTTAGCTAAGGAAACTACCAAGCCCTGTGACATATCCCCACTCAGAGGACTCCATTATGGAACATATTAGTTTTAAATGATCCACTTCGTGTTAGTGTTTTCCATTAAGGGAGGATTAAATTTTAACTTGATTGTGGGAAAGAGTCAGACGTTCCCTCATGTTGCATTTTTTACTATCTTAGGCAAAATTAGTTCACTGGCTTATGTGGACTTTGTGGGAATTGCCTGTATAATTGCACGCTAAATTAGCCTTTACAGTGTCTTGCCACACAAAATATATAGAATACGCCTCATTTCCTATGAATTATGCATCATTAACATGACATAACTTCTGTTTTAGCCATTCAAAGCCATGTCAAAACATTGGAAAAATGGCTTAAAGCTAACTGGATTAGTTCTTTGGTGTGGTTTATCTTTGTTTAAACAGTTAATACAAAGTCCACACTGTGGAAAGAGATGGATCATATGTTGAATTTACTCCAAAAGGAAATTCTTTATATAGAATCACATTTTATCTTTTTATGAAAATGAAAGAACCCTTTTCAGTTGCAACTCTAAATGTATTCGACTTGCTACTGTTGTTGTGCAGTACATAGCTGATTACATGTCTAGTCATGTTAAAAGGGATGCCTTACCCTCGCGTCGTGGCCAATCAGTTCTTTGCACTCGTCACAGGTGTTTGAGAACAAGCTGTCATAGCACGGGATGCAGTAGGGACTGTCATCAGACTGGATGTACTTGCGGCCATACAGGGATTCTTTGCAATGGTCACAGTCAAATCGGTCAGCCATCGTAATATTCTGTAAAAGAGAAGGGATGCATGTAGGTCATCAATGAGTTAAAAAAATGCTAAGAAATGCAAAAATAGAAGCGAACAATGAGCAGTGTGCTGAAGGATGATTCGGTCACCTTTTCCATCACAGCAGTCGAACATCAGTGTAGACTTTCACTGCCAATATTTATGTTGTAAATACTTCAGCTTGTACCAGCAATTGAGCTGAGCTCAAACAAAACACACAGCACAAGTGGGAGCAAGTGGAAAAAGATGCAGGAAAGCAGTGGGAGAGAGCAAGTTAGAGGCAGTTCAAAATGCCTATTAACTTTACTAACATTAACATTACTGTGTGATGAAAGTGTGGTAGGTGCAGAGGAAGGAGACTAAAGAGAGCGCTTTCACTTGCTGTCTTTCAGTACAACACCTTCCTCTTTCCATGAACTATTTAAAATCTGCATACTAAAGACCAAAACATCAAACTGAGCAACCTCTGTTGTGATTATGACAGAATGAAGCAGTACATCCTTGCACAACACATGAAACATCATTTATGTCTGTAAATATTTATGAGGCAAGAATCTATTTGTGATTAAAGCATGGACCACCAACAGACACAGAAATCTGTTGAAGCATTTTAAAGTGTGTTTGTGTGGGTGTCTGAACATGACTGCTCAGCAAGTGGCTTCCTTTCGGGATAAGATGCAGCTACAATGTGTGCCTATACAGATAATAGGAGGTATACTGTCTAAGAACATGGTTTCCGTTGTATGATAGCCCCCTTGATCATGACTGAGTGAACAACGAAGTGACAGAGTAACATTGTGTGAGCATTGTGGTAACAGTATCAGGTTGCCAAAACATTACAGCATGGCTGGAGAAAAGCCCAGTGATAAGTGATCCAGCTCTCTGGCAGGCTGTAGTGCTGGCTATTCATTCCCACCACCCAGTAATAACAATAATCACTGATAAGATAATCAATCAAACTGCAAACTGGTCATGTGCTGCCTGTCTTACACCCACGCACTCTTGCAAAAACACCCGTGGGTGCATGCGCACAACCACAATACACACAAATCACATGGGGACGCATGCAAACACACACACCTACAGAAAGACACAGGGGAACACAGAAAAGAAAACATTAGTCTCAGACCCTCAAGTTTCAACAGTCTCAGCCCTTTGTGAGGTAAAAGCTTGTAATGGGTTGGTGTGAGAAAGGCAGATGCAACAGACCTCATGTACCTCAGCAACAGGCTTTTTGGTAGCATAGCAATGCTTCCTGAAACTAAAGAGGCACTTCCACCTTGTTCAATGACCTTGAGATATAAACTGTAAATGCTTGACAGCCTTATGACCATGTGTATATAAACAGGCATACATCATCACGCTGCCATGCCACTCTATTTAATGACTGAATTAAATACATGCTGAGGGTTATGGCAAAATTCAGAATAAGCAGCTGTGATTGTGTAGTGTCATCAAGGAGCTGAACTTGCAAGTATGTGTTTCAACACTACTTTATGTATATTTGACGTGCCATCCATCAGAAAAATTCCAGTGATGCTGCCATCGGCCCATGTAACCACAATGTCAAGATTAGATCAACAAAGTATAGAGCTCAAAAGCAGCACTGTGACCTTAATATCATCTGCAGTGACAGGTAGGTACACAATGTGCTGCCTTTACTTGCCAGGTAAAGGAATGGGATGAGGCATGACTCATAGAGCCAGGAAGTCAGTGCTATGACGTCTGATTTAATTTCCACAGCCAACCATTTTTACTGCCTTTGTCAAATTCATACATATATTTAATCTTCCAATTTATTTAACAAAAAGTATACAGAAGTAGTTAAAGAAAGTTTTTTAGGTATGTGAACATATGTCCTCTGATACCTTAGAGAGTACCAAAACATTTCAGGTACATCTCTTGCCTGGGCTGGCAAGGGATTGCTAAGCCTCAGGTTTGTCTAAGATTTAGTTTGCCAGCAATCAGCTTAGGGTTAAAGAACTCTCTGGAGCACAGATGGACATTAAAAGTAATTAAAAAGTTTCCCAGAACCGACTACACATATATTGCATGTATTATTTTGCTTTTCTGACTCACAGGTCTGCCAGTGTTACAATTTGAGCGATTTACTTCAAATACCAATGCAAAGCCTGAAATGAAGTTCTAATAGCACACACTCTCACAGAGAGAGGGGCATGACGTCAGTGTACTGACCCTGCAGTGATGGCTTAAGACGTGACTGCATGCAGAAATTGCTGGCCGAGAGGAGAGAAGAGGAGAGGAGAGGGGAGGCTACAGTGAACTCTAGTCTGGAAGCCAGGGGAGGGCTGTGTATCTACTACTGTCTATATACTAGCTTTCTGGCAGAGGTCCATCACCTTCATGTCCAGTACTGAGTGACTAAGAGACCCACTCTGGGTTAATAATGTTCAAAAATACCAGAAGTGTGACTGAATTCATTCCCCTGGGAAAAGTGTGGGCTTTTCAGGGAAATCATCACTACATCTACACAGTCCCAGAAATATTGCCTGAAGTTTAATTATAGTGCTTCTTCACTACGAGAGAATTTCTGTTTTACACAGACAACGAGGCATCCCATCCTCTATAATATTCAAAGCAGTATTTATTGCAGCAGTGGGGTCAGTGAGCTTGACTCTGTAGGAATGTCGGTCATAGTTTCTTAACTTATAGAAGAAAGATTTAAAAATTGTGTTTGAGTGCTGACTCATCTGTTTTAAGAATGGTATTTATCTAATCAGATAGCTACATTTACCTTGACCTTTCAGTAGGTATTCACAGTTTTAAGATGGCAGTCTCTAATATTTTGGAGAGCCCTTTGGTCATAGTACCATTATCAATAAAATTCTCAGTTTCACTAAAAAAGTCAAATCAAATGTTTTTATGTAAAATTAATTGCAAGTTCATACTCTCCTGCGTAACAGCATCCCACACAACTCTTTAGAATTATATGTTGTGTTGAAACTTGCTGCAAACAGACCTTCAGACTTGTTTTCACATATCAGGCTATAAGATAGTAGAGGAATGCCAAGGCTGCGTTCTAATAGTCATTACAGCCCTCCATGATTGGAGGGCTGTAATGACTATTGCAGATTGGCAGGAGGTCAAGTTCAGGGTCAACTGTGAGACACCACAGAGCAACAGACCAATCCAAAAATGCAGACTGTATGCTGTTGCTGGGCAACATAGTCATGGTTGGTCACTGAAGAGCTAGCAAACACCCTGTCCAGTCCGATCCCACAGGCAGGCCTATTAATCCCCAGCCCAAACTTTGCTTACGCTCTGGTTAATTCTAAATGAACAGCCACACAGCCTACTGGGAACAAATGTGCCAGATCTGCCCTCTGCCCTGCAGCTTATCTGTAGAACATATCTGTATATTTTTCTTCTTTACCAAGGGCTAGACAAAGCACTCAACATCATGCTACACCAACTGAGGAAGGAGATCATCTTGACCATGGAAAGCAGATGGCTGTGTATTGTACAAGTTACTGCATGAGCTCGATATATAGTGCTACTGTTAAGTTTAGTCTGGCCATAAAGGGACAGTTATGAGCAATAGTGTGTCTGTTTTTACCCATTGCTAACTGCATGTTAATAGGGAAACAAATCAATTTTTAGCAACAACAACAATGAGAAAAAAAACATTATGAGAATATTATTAAACAGTCAATGGGGAAATGTCATATCTTAAACATAAAAAAGTCAGAAATGGTGCAGAAGTGCAGAAATGGTGCAAGTGGGTGTACCCAGATAAAACAGCATGACAAATGGAGGAAATTGCATTGCAGCCCATCTGTGGCACTTTGGCAGCAGATTTTAAAACAGGTTTATTTAATGCCAAGTTGGAAATTAAACAAAAGTTGTGGCTATGCTGTAATATGAGGTGTGCATGCAATAAAACAGTTGAGAAGAAGCCATTTAAGTATAAGAGCAACTGCTGTATTTGTTATTGTAGGTCTGTGTTTATAGGTCCTTTGTGACAAATGTGCTTTTAAATCCAAGTGGATACTTGAAAAGTGTGGATTTTATTGTGGACAGTAAGGCCTGATTCACTCAATCACTTTAACTGTCTCGATCTTTTGGCAGTAAAAAGTCTCACAAACTAGAAGATGGAGTGTGTTTTGTGCAGATCACCTTCAAGTACACAGCAGTTTCCTTCTATAAAGGTTTCAGCGATAGTGTGAAGTGGAGAACAAATAAAGCGCAAAAAGGGAAAAAAGAAAATGCGGAAAGATTGTGACATTAAGAGAAAAATGCACACTGGAGAAGGAACTTAAACCTATGACAAATCTTAAATTATATTAGATGAAAAGTGAAACAGCTGCATTTGGATAAACAGATACCATCACGCTGTGTCCTGTCTGCTGCCTGGACACCTTTCAGACACAGTAAAGCTCCCTGGCTGGCTTTGAGATGGGGAAAAATTACAGTACACTTAAGTATGTCGTTTTAGAGTCAGGTTGAGCATATTAAAAATAAAACTCAAATCAAAAACGCACGTTTGTGTCTCTATCCGGTGCCGTTTGAGTTTATTCATTCTGCTTCATGACCATGGAGGAATTTTATTATGCCGACTGATGCAGGCAAAGGCATGAATTAGAACTTAGGTTTATGGCACAGTGTCACATGGACTACATACATGGTTTCTTTTCAAGGGACTGGCAACTAAGGTGAAACCTCCTGGGAAAATTTTCCAAATCCACATAATCTCTAAGACAAGTCACTCAGCAAACTAAATCCCATCAGCATGACTGTTTTTATGAGGATCATTGAAAGTGGTCAGAAATATTTAGGTCACAATAAAACAAACACAGAGTTGGACATGGATATATATTTGTTAAATTAGTCAGTTGTTTGGTATGCTGTTCCTGTTGGCTTTCACTAGATCAGATAAATAACTTCCAGTAATCAAAAGGACACACTCAGGCAACAACTCTTATCACAGGAAGAAAGGGAAATTGCTCATGAATGAGAGATAATGTTGCAGCTCTATTCAAAGACAGATGTGCTTATTTAAACACGCGTACAAGTGCTAGTTCTGGAAATACAAAAAAACAAAAAACACTTTAATTCGACTGTTAAGCAAGAACTTTGCTTACTTAAAAGTAACAGAAAATCTACCACAATGCACTGCCAGTTTAGTTAGATATCCCACTGTTTAGTGTAGACATTATACAGACTCTTAGCATCTTAGCAAGAAATTCAAACTGCAATCTCTGAAATAAACTCTGCAGGCATCAGAGTTTATGTGATGGGGTCGGCACCCAGCCACTGTTAAGATGCTATTGGCTCTACTAGATGTGTTGTCATTTTTGCACTCTCCATCTTTCATAAGAGGATATCTTAGGCCACCCACATTCTCAGTCTTAAATGAGCATACAAATATAAAGATATATAGAGAAAGCTTTCATCTGCTGAGTTTCTTTGAGCAACAGTAATGAGAAAGAGGGGAGTAGGGCAGAGGGGAGTAGACAAGGTTTGGTGTAGGGTCATCTGAGACTGCTCTTCTGTGGCGGCCTGGGTCAGACTTGACGACAGAGTATAGGCTACAGGATCAGACACTGGAAGGCTAACCTGTTATTGTCTCTGAGCATTTAAACACCGCCTGGTGTGGAGTGGGAGGCGACAGAAGGCTCAAATTAAAGCCAACATCATAAACATAAAGGAAGAAAATGACTACCTGCAGCAGAAAATGTCACCATGGCCTTTGTAATTTGTCCATTCTTGGCAACTTTTAATGACCATGCAAGTGTGGGGATATGACTTGATGTCTTTTAATATTAGCCTTCAGTCTGTTGTGTGGTGCACAAAGCAGCATTACGGTAAAGCTACAAGTGAATATCAGCTGGCTTGAAAGAATGGTACCTCAAACCTTCTGGAGTCATTCATTAAAAGGATCTGACACAATGATTTATGTGTGTACAAAAGATAAACAAAAGCCCAGCACATCCTGCACTGACGTTAATTTAGCTATACTTAAAACATACATTTTTCATAGTCTGACAGTCATTTGGCAAACTGAGACTTGAGGGTACGTGTTAGCTAGAGGGCCTCCATGTGCACATGGATCGCAAAGCTCTGTGAAGAAGAGCCCAGCTGAAAATGAAATTGTCACACATCATCTCTTCCTTTCCAGAAGCCCATCTCAATCCGAGTGTTCCACAATACTCCACCAACACCAAAACAATAACATTACAATTACTTTAAATCATACAGTACTGTCCCAACCGCCATGAGGGAACGCTTGGAAGTGAACTGAATCTGAATTTATTTTTATATCACTGTGTGCAGATGGTCAAAAGGCTACATTTTTGGCTTACATTTGTCTCCCTTTGAAGAAAAAAAAATGCTGCCATACATTAGTGCCTCACATCTGGTTTGCATTGGGGGAACTATGCAGTTAACTCCTGTGTGCCAGTGGAGGTTTTGGAGAGTCATCGCTTTGAGAATGCAAGAAAAGTTGCTTTTTTTCCCCTTTCTTTCTCTGTGCTGGTATTTGCCGGTAAATGTTTAGATGGCAGGAGGAAAACTAGACTGGGAGTGAGGACAGAGAAAGAAAATCCTAAAAGCTAGCCGGAAAAAAAAAAGCCTGACAGTCTGCTGGGTAATCGTTGAATATATTTAAGGTGGAAGACTGTGGTGAGAGGAGAGGAACTTAAGAAATTCACAAACAGTGGTGTTGAAAAGAATGTGTGATAAATAGTCAATTCACAGCAAACAATAAAACATGTGATTCCTGCAGAAAACAAAGGCAACCAAAAAAAAAAAAGGGAAGCCAATAAAGCAGCACAGGATAAGAGTTCACTTTTCTGGAAGTCTTCCTCCTGCTTTGAGGTGGATGCTAGTTTTAGAATAAATATAGTAAATGGAGTTGTTCTAAGCCTTCTGTATAGCTTTATTAGAGGATTTAGTATGGCTGTGTTTTTCTTTGAAGAAATGCAGCCATCAATCCCAGGAACTCTGTTTCTCCAAAGTTTCCCATGGCAGATTTGTGCTCAAACATGGCAAGTCACTGTCCAGCTATCTTCATATCCTCCCTGCCATCCCCAACCCTATGATCCAAAGGATAGGTAATCCCTTTGAAATTTGAATCCTTCACAGTTTAGTGGAAAACCATTTCAGTCACCTGCTTCGTATTGCTGAGGATTGTGCATAAAGTTTGAATAAATGTATCCCCATTTTCAGACGTGCTTCTTTACACATATACTCAGTATGGCCGGTCTCCTTTCAGATCTAAGCACAGAAATATGCTTAGTGAGGTCACGGCACTTCCACATGCAAGCTGGGTGATTCAGTTATGGGTTTGCAAGCCCCATGAGAGGATGTTTTCGTAAGATCAAACTCCAGAGGGGGGAGGGGAAAGAGCCCTTCTGCTGTAATATCTTCAGTGGCAAAACAAAAAATACAATTTGTGTGTGTCTTTGATTCATGACCATTCAGACTCAGCGAAACTGTCATGTACGGCTGTGTGGCAGGCAGGAAGTGGACCCCAACGCAGAATACGGGAGGCAAGGTAATTAAATGATTTAGCCTTTATTTGGCCTGAGGAAAACAGAACCAGGGGAAAACGCAGCAAAAATAGATAGATAGATAACCCGACTCGAATTCCAGGAACTAAAGAGAAACACAGAAGGGACACAGCACGGGGGCTAATGACGAGGGAGCAATGACAGGGACGACGACACAACAGGCAGAGAATTCACAGGACTTAAATACACAGGAGGGCTAATGAGGTAGGTGGAAACAGGTGGGAACACAGGTGACGCTAATAACACAGACGAGACAAGGGGAAGCAAAACTAAACACAAAGCACGGGGAACACAGGACTGTCAAAATAAAACAGGAAGAGACCAGACAAGGAATACGCAGACATGACACGGGGAAACACCAGGGACCAGAAATAAACAGGAATACAAAAAAGAACACAAAACACTGGGCCACCGGCCCAGGACCATGACAGAAACAACTGAACAATTCTGAACTGTTCCCCATAAAAAAAAAACAAACAGTTCTTTTGAAATGTTAGAGCCATGATAAACTTTTTTTTGAGGCAGGTGCTTTTGACCTATTTATGACATTTTGGGAAGTGATCGCTAATTACACAGTGGTTTGTGAATGCGTGACTTTGTTCTCCATGCTTTGATTAAAAAAAAATTAACCCATTATGGTGTCATGGATACTTCTCTTATTCTTGTCTTTCTACTATTGCTATGTCTTTATTGTTATACTTAAGTCTGTGTTCTACAGCCTTTGGCCTTGGTATGAGCAGCTCTACACCAGGAGTAGTCATTCTTATTATACTTTTTTACAGTTCCTTTAGAGTCTGTCTGAAAGGACCATGCATAGTTGAGGCATTGTAATATAGTTTTCAGTACAATGAAAATAAGGAATTATAACTGTTATTTAAAGGTAGACTTATAACGCTGAAATAAAAATAAAATGAATTAACATGTACACACACATTGTGTGTCTGTCTCTGAGAGGACACTGCCCAGCCCCAAACATTATGATTCTAACCTCAACCCTAAAATCAAGCCTTGTTGTCGGGGAAAGTCTTCAGGCTATTGGCTCATCACCTTATTGATGTACAAAACCACTTCATCCTACTTATAATGTTATCCAATACTGTTTCAAATACAAAATAATTTAATTACGCACTTCCATTCTATGTCTATATTTAAAGTATACTTGATAAGCATAACCAAAAAGTTGAGAAAGTCCAGTAGGCATTATAATAACTGTGACTGCGTGAACATTTTGACTTAAACATGTTCAGACTACTGCTGCTTATTTTGTGGCTATTAGTCACACAGAAACACTGAATGTTAAAGGCCAGTTTCCCAGACGTGGATTAAGCCTAGTCCCAGACTAAAAAACAAACAAACAAAAAAATTCTATGAGCATCTCCGATGATAGAAGTTTATAGTCTAAGACTAGGCTTAATTCATGGCTGGGAAGCCAGCCCTAAGGGTTACTGTGAACCAAGAGACACAAAATGGCTCTTATAGACTCTTGGCCATTCCCAGGTGGTCTGCTGTTGCTGAGTCAGTACAGCTAGCCAGGATATCAAGGAACTAGGCAAGAGTTTCACAGGCCGCACACTGAGCGATCTGTGCATGCCACACACAACTATTCAGTATAGACTCACAAGTGCAAGCAATTACTTTTAACTCATTCAGACTTGCGGCTCGTGGCTATAGTGATGGCACCTGACCCTGAGGTTAATACCAAGGCAAGGAGGCTGTTTAATCTTTCTTTGTTCAAACATTCATCCCAACATCCCCAGACATGAATATTCAGCAATTTATAATAAGCAGATGGATGTTTTCAATGACTGAACACACAGGGATTGCATGGGTTTTATACATTATAAGGAGTGAGGGGGATCTACATTCTTCATAACAGCTGCACAAATTATGCTTCATAACCACAGCAGACCAAATTATTCACCTCTCTCCCCTTTTGACAACGTTACCCTGAAAAGATGGGTTTATATTTTCAAAAAAGCATTACAGTGGATAAGAAAACTGCCAAATGTGAACTGGCTTAAAATGATTTCCAGTACATGTAGCCATTCTTTCCCTTTTCAGACATAATTTCCATGGCAACTAGTAAACAGTGCCCTCATTCCCTAGCACTATAAAACCTCTTGGCAGTGATGTTTAGCTCTCATTTCATCCTGCACACTGCTGCCTGAGGGCTGAACCCAGGGTTTTAATGGGAATGGTGTGGCAATGTGAAAATTGATGTGTTATGCCATCCTGAAACAGAGACTCTGGACTTCCTCACTATTCCAGTGGTGAAGCCTGTAACGCAAGCGTTTTATTTTCCAGTCATAAAACAAACAGACAAACAAACAAACAAACAAATAACCAAAAACCATATTGTCTACTTCCTTTACTCTGGTATTTGGTCTGAGAATCACATTCAGGTTAATCTCCTACTGGCCAGTGACCCCTCTGACTCGCATGAGGTTGATAACAATGAGACGTCTATGACAGTATGCACACACACTGCCTCTACCTGTTACCTCAAACAAAGACATCTCTGGGACTTCTCAGAAAGACGTTCACATACATTTTGCAAACACACAATGAAAAACAGGAGTATTATGTCTAATAACAGTGAAACAGTCCCGCAGAAGGACAAAAGGGGTTTTTACACGCACACCTAATGCATGCACACACAAACACACAAAGCTGAGGGTAGAGCGTAGAAAGATCAAACAAAAAATAAACACTGCAACCAAAACAGGGGGCAATAAGTGGCATGGAGAGTGCACTGAGCAGCTGCATACACACACCCACAGTTTGTTTAACTTCCTTTGTGGGGACTTCCTGTTGAGTGTAATTATCTCTCATATGTATGATCCCCAGCTTTTCTGCTCACATAAATGAAGCTGATAGGGTCAAACAATCTAATGCCTTAAGGAAACGACTTTAAAACACAGTGGGAAGATCTTGGTTATAACAATCTAAACATGTTGAGTAAATGATAAATTCACACTAGGCTGACAAAGAGGCACCCTCTTAGACCCGGACCCTCACCAGCAGATCAGAAGATGGAAGCCTTACTTAGTCAAACAATGATGTCATTGGTGGTGAGACTACTGTAAAGAGAGATTTAAAGTGCAAAGGACGATAAAAATCAGTTTCCATTCAGACTTGACTTGAGATAGCATAAATTTCCCTTCATATTTCTGCATGCTGATGCAAAAAAGCAGGACTGTGTAGGAACATATCTCTTGTGACCCACTTTTTATGATCCAGAGATCAGCCGCCTCCTTTTCCTCTTTGTCAGTCTCCCTGTTTGCTTTAACCTTTAAACAGGTTTCTTAGGGCCAAGTCATGTGACTGATGTCCTGGCAGCACAATTTTGCTTGCTAGAAACAAAAACAAAACAAACAAAAAAATCCCACTGATGATTGGCTACAAAACCAGGAAGTGCATATGTGAATGGTACACTAGTGGAGGTTAGTGACCTAGAGGTCATTTATCCCCCTTGCCTCACTGCCAGGAGAATGTCTTGGCTCTGAAATGCAGCAGGTAGGCTCTGTGACTGCAATGAGCTCACTTCAAAAGGTGTCCATAAATCATGCTGACATGCATCCAGGACTGCCTCCACCACTCGTCTCCCCACGCCCCTCAGTCGCTCTCACACCTACCCTTTTCCCCCTTTCTCTACTGCCATTGAGCATAACTTCAGACTCATGTGTCTTTGCACATTATATCACAGGAGCTTCATTATATATGTATGTGTGTATATATATATATATATATATATATATATATATGTATATGTATATGTATATGTATATATATATATATATATATATATATATATATATATATATATATATATATATATATATAGATACACAATACAGCCCAATGGATTTATCTGAGATTGTTTTAAGTCTTGAGATGAGCTGCAAGTTCAGAAATCCTAGCTTGTTTCTTGACTTTGCCAGAAGAAGAAGCTGCAATCCGTCAGGTCCTTATCTTAGAGTGTCACACACTGGGATCTCTTTATCATGCAGCCATGCAAAACACCATTCATCTTCCCCACCTAATTCATTATCAGTGATAAAATGCAAAGACCCAGCTGCAGTTGTTAAATGGAGAGACGATGTGAAAACAGGTGCTTTGGTAAACACTGATAGCATTGGTGAATTATGTTGCTTCCGAAGCAGGCCTGTCTATCTCTTTCAATCTATTAACCAGAGCTCTCACCCGACTCTTGTGCGACCTTATTCGGCTTTTTTCCTGCTTCTCTTTCCTATATAGGTGAATTCTTGGCTTAGAAGGATTTGGGAACTGTGCTGAACACAAAACAGACACAAAGTGAGAAGTTAGCTGAAGCCACAAGGATTGTGTCATGGTTTCACAGCCTCTTCATCAATCAAATAAAATATAAATTCAAGTCTCGCTAGGTGTAAATGAACAGGTTGTATGGGTCTACCTTGTGCTATGGAGAGGTACTGTAATAATCCAATGCTTAAAGACCAATGAGCTTGATCGTGGCGTGCCTTCTCATCCTACAGGACACTTTTCCTCCATTTGTTCTTCAGCAATCATTAAACCTTGAACAGTTTCCACTCACCAGTGTTGAGAAAGCGTGCGATACGATGAGGGACGGGGGTTTTTAAGGGGGGTTGAATACTTCCACAGTGAAGTCATGGCGCTTGTGTCATTGGCCCTCTGCTTTGCTTTGCTCACCGTCTGGCCTGAATTTTACCCATTGATCTAATTTCCATTGCCAACACTGGATGTGGTTCTGTTTGAAGCTGAATGTTTAGGCCCATTAAAGCACTGACAGAATTGCAAACTTATGGTGGACATTAGGACACGTAAAGAAGAAAACAGCTCAGTGATGTTTGTCAGACTTTTGACAGGACTAGAGAATACTAGACAGACGTGAATTGTCGTAAACAACAGCTTCTGTTTCTGTGCTCCTATAAATTAATTTGAAAAACATTTAAATGATCTTTTCTTAGATCACAAGTATCAACTCTTCTTATAGTCAAAAAAAGTAAGAAATTAATCAATTAAAAATGATTTTTTTGTGTAATATATATGAGCAGAGGATCAGAAAATTTTATATCCATTTATGTACAATCTGCATGTGTTGCTGGGACCTATTATCATATATCCAGCAACACATGTTTTAACCTCATAGTAGAATATCTCAGCTTCAAAATATGATATGTCTTCATACTATTTTCAGTTAACCATAGGGTTTAAGTGATTTGCACATCATTGCAAGTCAGCATCCAATTTCTTTAAAACCAGGTTGTAGTGTTGTGTCAGAGAAACGTTATAATTGCACTGTTCTGCTGCTAACGTAGTCAAACGCCATCTCCATAGGTGGTTTGGCTCACTGCCCAGGCCATATACAGTATATCAAGTTGCTAGATGTAACACGGATCTGTATCTGTCACATAATTTCTACAACATCACAGACACAGCTTAATTTCTAGGAATATGGGAAGAGAACAACACAATGTCTCAGATAAGACAGCATACACACTATATGGTTATCTGTGAGAAGTGAAGTCTACTTACCGAGAGCTTATACTGGGCAGTTTTTTTTTTTTTTGTGATGTTCCAGAAGATAAAATGCTTTGAGTGGCACGGAAAAAAGACATTTTCACAGACACAAAAACATATTTCTGCAAGGCTTCAACAATGAGATCCAGACATCTATAATTTTTCCCCATCAAATTAAATTAAATTGCTGCAAAAGCACTCCAAGGTACTATTCTTCAAATTCATTTTGCCAGATGTGTATTGATGTACCACATGCTCTATTTTGTGTGCCCTTTTAAGCTTTTCCAGCGCTGGCAGAGACAACCAGTCATCATATGACGACATCTTGGATTATATATATATATATATATATATATATATATATATATATATATATATATATATATATATATATATATATATATATATTTATATTCATATGGTGTTGTATGGTATTGCTATAGACCTGATGGTATCCACTGCCAGGTTATTATGCTAAATACCAGTCAAAGTAAAACAACACTGACGTACCTAATTCTCTGGTGCTGGGCAACTTTGAATCATTACAAACTGTGCTAAAAGTAAATGATCTTTTTCACTACAAACACCCCGAGCTCAATGTAAATGCACTTTCAAACAAGGTAGTATTTCACTGTAATGATAACACTGCATCAGTTTTCAGCACTTTTAATGCATAGTTGAGAGATGCTCCCAGATGTATTGCTGGACACACAACATGTTCTTTTGCTTGTTTGCATTTTTGAAATAAGAGTAAATAGCTGTGGAAATTATTGCAAATTTATAGAAATTTCTCCAAGATGGAGAGGTTTTGCAGAGACTATAATATAAAGAGCATTTGTCTTTGATTACACCTTTCTGTAACAGCCCTTTGATAAATGCATGTGCTTGCCTCTCCTATCCATCTCATCCTTTCACTCTCGCTTTTCACTTCAGCTAAAGAAGCCACAAAATCCCTTCCCAGTTCTGTTACTCGTTCCTGTCATACATCACCGTCATCTTCTCATAGAGAAGCTAACGTCCTTTTATAGCCAGATGAAGGCCACTTTCTGCCATTTATGGCTCCTCCAAGGCACTGAATGAGGGCCAGTCAGTATCCAATGAAGGTGAGAGAAGACAGAGAAGCAAGGGAGGCCAAAAAACATCCTGCCCTCTTTGTACACCTATTCAATGCATCGTTGACAGATTTAAAATTAGTGCCAAATGCTACCCAACCAGTGGTGAGTGCACTCTCCTCTGGCACAACTGTCATATACAGCACAATTTAGTGACTGACATAAATCCGCACCTCTGTGTATGCAGCAAGCCTGGCTTGTCTCAGCATGTTTCCTCTGCAGAGACTATTGTCTCTGCCACACACCCATAGAGATGAAAGTGAGATGGTAGAAAAGTATGAACGCGTGTATGCCTGTAAATACAAGTGTGCAAAAGGCAAAAAAGAACTATGATGGAGAAAGATGGAGCAAGATATTCTGGCTAAAGAATCACATTCTTGATCACTAGCTAGTTTCATCATGCAGAACAGGCATTTTCACAGTGTTTATGTTAAGCAAGGGAAACGCTCTCTCTTACAGATTCACTCCAAATAAACAGAGCTGCATTTATCAGACAAGATAATACACTTCTGAACATGTAGCAGCTTTTTGCACAGGCCATTGTGTAACTTCCCTGGGGTTCATTCCTGGGCGACAGTTGGGCAACACAGCAAACATTTGTGAACATTCAAATGAAAAATGTGCACATGCTAAACAGCTTGCCTCACACCCAAACTCTCTTGACGGCACTTCCTCTGTTGTGATGTCACAGTCTGGGTTCATTCTTTGCAGATGTGAGAGCCAACCCTATAAATTACCTGGGAAGCAATCAACACCAGTGTAGTTGGGATTGTGGCAAACTGAAGTTACAGCCAAATAAAGACACAACTAGCACTGCAGCATGGGGTAAAGGTGAGATATAGTACTGCCGTGGTGGAATAAATAGTGCAGGTATACAGAGCCAAGCTCTAATTACCTCTCCAAGACATCTGTTATGAGAACAGAGGCCTGCTAGCATGTTGTTCGGGAAAATTCTTTGTTAACAGCCCACTCTCTCTGGGGGTTACAGTGTTTTGAAAGGTGGCATTTTAAGCCGCAGGCACTGTTGCCTTGTTTGATGCCTGTTGTGCATCACTGTGTGGTTGAGGACTGCTTGCCACATGCTCTCAAATTATTACCTAATTAAGCCAATGTACAAGACCATCCAATGGGAAGGAATGATGGCATTGCTGCTCATGAAAAAAAGTAGGTAGGCTGATGATTGCCACTAGATTAATGTAGACGTAGTTGTCCAATTAAAATATATCTTAGTGAGTAGGATCAGGGTTTCAATCCACATGACATCTAAAAGTAACTGATACACCAATTTCATGATCATTGGAAGTAGGTGGATCAGTAATTCCCTCATGATATTATCCAAAAGTATCTCTCTGTTATTCCACATATAAAGAGTGTGGTGTTACAATATGAAGTGTAAGCATAGGTTCCTTATTCTTTCATCTCTCCTAGTAGACATATGAGGATGGAATAACATCTTATTAGCTTGGATCTTGGAGAAATTCTCCTTACTCGACATTCCACTCCTCGAGTGCGTCCATTAACCATAGGTTATCCTATGATTTAGCCACAGCCCAACATAACCATTAGTTATATGAATTTATAACACACATCTTATTACCAGTTATATAAAAGCCCTGCAATTTGTCCACAGACTTTAAATTTGTGCTTTCCTCTCAGTCGTCCCTTCTCCCTTTTCTTGATGGGACAACTATTCTTCCTCTTTGTAGAAATCTACAATTTTCCCAGGACCTCATAGTTTATGGGTGCCAATTTATTAAGCAACCCATCACATTATGCAATTCAACGTTCCTGCACACCTTTTGGCAAAGTTTCAGTGAACCCACAGCAGACGTGAGCGAGTTCCAAGAAAATAAGGACAGGCTTTTCTGGGATCTCAGGAACAAACTGAGCCAAGTTAGATGGATGATGGAGGAATTTGTAACGGCTACAAGTTTTACACAACAATCCTCAAATTCTGTACATCTGTTGGCACATGATCCTACCTTCTTCCATTCAGGTGAGGGTGCAGGGAAAGAGTCATGACTGACTCACACATTTCTTCAGCGCAGGACTGAATGTGATGACGCAGCATTGAATCGACAGGATTTCTGCACCCAAATAACATCTGTTTCATGTGAAACATGGGAACACCGATAAGGTAGAAACAGTTTCCATAAATTCAATGTTCAATAAATTTATAGGACATGTGGAAAACTGGGATGGATAAGGTGAAAGGTGGAGTGAGGCAAAACAAAGCCCCACTCTTTTGTGGCATATAATTAGCTTGTATTAAATTAGTAGGTGTGTAGTTATAAGGTATCTACAATTCTATCCTCACAATTTGGTATTTCCTCCAAAGACGATATTGTAAGTGCTAGGTATAGACCCATAATTGCATCCCCAAAGGAACATAATTACCCCATTAGCACAGAGTCAGTTACCTTTAACATACCTTTGCTGCTATATAAAGTTTGAGTTCTCTTTATGTAAAACCTCATATGGACTGAACACTGTGGCAGTGAGAAAGAAGAGCGGTCACACGTGTGAGGCAAGATGAATGAATAGTGAGCTGGTATGGTACCTCCCACAGGGGCCCTGGCTCAAGGGATCATGTTTCAGACATTTACCAACAAAGCGTCCATGGAGGAAGTCTTGCGACCCTCACAATAACAGCACAGCACCTGGCCTTCCCCACACAGGAAACCTGAGGTCATTTCCCCCCCTGTCAGGGAATGCAGACAGTCTCACACTGCCAGCCACGCGCCCCCATATCCTAATGAGGAGGGAAGTGAGTACTGGTAAAGGAGACACATTCAGTATATATATATATATGTATATATATATATATATATATATATATATATATATATATATATATATATATATATATATATATATATATATATATATATATATACCACAAATGGTAATGTATTTTTAAAATTACCTCAGTTAAAGCTTTGATGTTGCCATTGCCACACCTGCAGTCCTTTTGGCCTTTATTCACACTTCATAAAACAAATTCTGCAGAACATGCAGAATTTGTTTCATCTCATCAGCCAATGCACTCAAATAGAGGCACAAGGAGAAAAAGACCCAATTTGCAGCTTTGTCACTGGTTTAGTAATAGCCGACTGAGGGCCAAGGGCCACCATTTAATGTACATGACTTCTGTGTTTTCTGTAGTCCTTTCTACTAAAGCCGACAGAACTACATTTCTACATTTTTGCCTTATTTGGTCTCGCATGTAACACAGACATTTGTTAATCAGTAGAAACAGCTAAAAGTTGGACTCGGTTGCATTTTTTAAATTCTGGTTGGAACGACATGAATAAGAGTGTGAAAACAAGTTATCCACTTACATATTTGTACTGGGATAATCAGTTTTTCAGAATTTCAACTAAAAAGAAAACCATGACCCAACAATGACCAAAGAGTGGGAGCAAACAACTGAGGATCAGGGAGACACTAGTATCTTTTGAAAAGATACACAGGCCTTAACTTTGAAACAAAATGAAACAGTAATCTAAGTAACTTATCAAATATGATAATGTCTTGCTGTGGAAGCTGTGCAGTGGGCCCTCTGATATACCACAGAGGGACAGACAGAATGTCAGAAGAGAACTACCTCTTTACAAATCTATATTCTGCTCTCAAACCACCTGCAAACACTTGACCAGCAGTTCCTCCATCATTATCACTGGCTTGAGTTCAAATGGTGCCAACACATAAAACTAGCCACGGCCAATTCAAGCCATTTAGCTGCAGTCCAACTACAGTTTAGAGCTGGCCGTGGTCCAACCACCATGCAGGGAGAAACCTTTGGAAAACACTGAGACCTCTGAAGAATGTGACCATGGTCAATGAAACAGAGGGAGAGAGGAAGACGAAAAAAAGCAAACAAATACATTATACAGCCTGTGGGCTCTGTCAAGGCAAACTTCCCAGATGCTACAAATGGGTCAAAATGACTGTCTTTTGGCTGCTGGGGTATTACTTCTGAATGTTGCTGTGGCAAAGAGTTTGTGTAGAAGTAATAAAAATAACCTGTCAATGGTGAAAGCACAGTGTGACTCCACAAAGAGAAAATCCCTTCAAGTAAATTCTGCAGTGCAGTTGTCTTTACATTCAAATGTACCTTATTCGAGATTTCAGCAATCCTGTGGGCTGGTACTTATAGAGCACTTTTCTACTCTAATTGAGCTCTCAAGGACTTTCTACTACAAGCCTCATTTGGTTTATTTTATGTCTAAGCATCTTGCATACACTCATCACTCCAATGAATGCACCGGTGGCAACTCAGGGTTTAACATATTGTTCAATTCACGTCAACACATAGACTAGAGAAGCCATGGATTGAACACCCAGTCTTCTAATTAGTAGAGGGCCCACTCTAACTCCTGAGCCACTGCTGCCCCACTATAGCATGTGTGTGTTGAAGGAACCACTGGGTTTCAGGAGATACGTTCTAAAATTTTCAAGTCAAACCTCACTTTAAATCTAATAAGATTTTTTTATTTTAACAATGTCTCAAGGGATTATTCACAAGCAGTTACTCATAACCTACAGAGACTTATCACCCGGCAGGTTCCTTCATTTACATCAGCATTTTTGGCTCATTGTGTTCTCATTTCTCATGTCCTCATTGTGACTTTATTGTGCTGAAGCACAGGTGTGAAGGAGCGACAACAAAATTTACAGCTCTGAACTGGTTGAGAGAGCAGAACTATGACAGGAAAGTGAGTATCACAGTATTATTTACTGTTTGGCCAGCTCTAAACAGAAGCTTGTGTTGTTCTTATCTGCTGGATATGTAAATGGGCAACTGTAAGTGCCATATCAACTTTATGTGGTGATGACACTGTATGTCAATCGATCTCAGTGTTTCTGAGATCCCTAGTGATCAAAAGCACAGTTGGAATTAAATTAACCGGTCTGAATCTCTGTATGTTAACGATCCCTTACTGAGACTGAAATGTAAAGATCCTTCCTAACACAATGGAAAAGCTAAGTTTGCATTCAGTTTTTAACTTGCACTGTCAACACCAGGAGCAAAAGGCTTTTCTATACTTAAAGCTTCACAATCTGTATCTGTAGGTCATTTGTGCATTTAAATGCCAATGCAGTTGTTGTGTCCCTGAAAGCCCTTCCACCTTAGACCCAAGACAAAACAGTACTTTGTGTCAATAATCTGCTTAAACTGTAGAAACAAAGAAAACAGTATCTCCATCTTTTATCCTTGGATTACATTATATCCCTTTGTTGAACACATTCCTCTCACAGTGTGCCCACTACACCCGCATGACACAACAGATGAAACACCAAACAGTCGCCACAAGGATGACACTTCTACTATGCAATATGATGTCACGACACACGCCCAACACAAACCTCGAAGCTGCAGCACAGACACACCCATTCCAGACACACACTGCCATACCCCACTTCATTCTGCTGGAGAAAAGACAAGTTAAGCCTGAGGGACTTTGCTCTTTGAGGCCTTCACACATTGCTCAGCCGCGAGCTTCTGCGATAAAACAGTTGCTCCTTAATCCTTCCTCTACACAGTTCAGTGGGTCACGCAAACAAACCCACTCTGTTTCTCCACTGAGTGGATGTTATTTGTTTTTCCCTTATTTGCATGTATGTACGCTGTTTTACAAGTAATACGGAATAGGAAAGGAGAAAAGAAAGGAGAAAAACGTATAGGCAAACAGAAAAGATCCAGACCCGCTCAACTGTCTCTGGGTTTACTTTGCAGGCTTATCCCCAGGCTCTGTGTTTGACTAAGGTGTGAAGGATTAATACTTGTCATAATGTCAAGCCCAAGCCTGCTCTTATCTTGTGATTCTCTTCATGAAAAGCACGGAGCAAATGTGATCTTAAGGTGTTAAATTATACGCGACTAGTTCATACTGTGCAACTAACTGTAATGCTACCAGTTCAACCATTTCCAACACAACTAATAGTAATCGTTAAAATCAAAATAAAGCCTCACATATGATTGGGTTGCTTAAACCTTTCGTTTTAGTCAAACTTTGCCATAAGACATAATCAAAGGATGATTTTTACTATCCATTTGCTATAGATATAACAGTAATTACATAGCTAGTAATCACAGCACTTGAAGTTTTTCAAAGTCAAGACTTCATTGATTCTTTGTGGCATTTATTTTCAGGTGAACACCTCACCCGGAATCACTGTTTAAGTCTACTGGTTTTTTGTAATAAATAAACTTTTCCAAAGCAATTTCTTCTTTGAAAGGTGTTTTCATTGTTTAGTAAACCCCCATCTGAACACGAATATCATAATGGTAAGAAAGGAAAAAAAAAGTCTGTATCTCTCTCTCTCTCTCTCTCTCTCTATATATATATATATATATATATATATATATATATAGTGTGTGTGTGTGTGTGTGTGTGTGTGTGTGCGCGTGTGCGTGTGTGTATTTCTGTGTGTGTGTATGCATAGATGGATAAAGTTGAATCCTACCAGGAGTGATCTCTGAAGTGAAGTCTGGAGGCACCTTTGCAACTTCAAAGTGCTAACCCGCCTCCCTCTCTCTGTCAGCGGGCACTCGCTCAGAACAGCACTGAGATCAGTTCGCAGTTCGCTCCTCCGACGTGTCGCCCGCAACTGTGAAACTTTTTGGAGCGTCTTCTGACTGTAGACAAACCTCTGTGGCAGAAGGGGATGCAGCTTGCCGGCTACTTTTGTCCTACTACTGAGGAAGTTGCTGGTGAGTCACAAGATCCCGCCCCCCCAAAAACATTCCTCCCTCCTTCCGTCTCCGCAGCACTTCCACCGTCTCGGCAGTGGAGAGTACATCCCGTTTTCCCCCCCATGCTTCTGTCAGTTTCAGTAGAATTACACATTATAACTGAGCTAATATCTTTAACAAGCAAATGCTACATACGATAACGTTTGTGGAGAAGGGGCTACTGCTCACAAGCTTCCTTAATTAATTCTGGCAAAACAGCCAGTTATTAAATAAATCAAGTAACTACGAGACAGAAGTAAAAAAAAAAAAAAGTAATTTGAAATGATCTGCAAAACTCCCATGCAATGTTTACAAATAATACACAGGAGACATACTGATGGTTTACCCTACCTCTCACTCTGTGACAGCTGGGATAGACTCCAGCCAGCCCTGCACCCTGAACTGGAAAAATGGATGGATGAATGTATGCATTTAAGAGGGTATAAACGGAGGAACATCTTGGTTTTTAGATCGGGTCAAAATAACAACGACTTGAGCTCTAATGGAGACCTTATATTTCCTTCAGTCTAAATGCTGTGTAAGCACAAACTGGTGAAAGTGACCAGCAGCAAGCAGCCTTGCTGTGTATTGAGGCATTCTTGCTTTTACTGAAACACACAAATCACTTGCTCTTTAAGTGACTTTCGTTGAACTTTGTGTCCAACTGCATTACCAAAAAGGGTAAAAGAGCAAACCCAGCTGTTAAATTACACTTCCCTATTTTAAAGTATGGGTCATTTTTCCTGTCCTCATGTTTCATTTTTTGTCATGACTCAACAAGTGGGAGTGACATTTTCTCCTGGATGCAGCTGGCTGCTATTTTGTCACACACTGAATGATTCTTGTATCTGAATTTGAGTCATTAAATTGAATCAGTGGGTTCCTAAACCACTAAATACAATACAGATGGCAGAAGCCCTGCCATGTATGATAAATAATATTTCTAAGGAGTCATGTCCAGGTTAGCGATCGCCAGATACTTTCTGTGTTTTGGGATTCAACCTTATCTGCAGCAGCTCAAGCAGAACAAGACCAATAACAAATGTTGTGGACTCACACAAAGACTACACTCATAGGAAACTGTGTTGTTACTTAGCGATTCAAAAGTAACTGTTTGTGAACTGGTGAAAAAAAAATCAAACCTTTAACTACCCAAAATGTATGATTGAAGAACTGTGATGCTAATTTGCAGCTCCACCTTTTTAGTCTACAGGAGTGACTTTGTATTGCAGGCTACAGTTCAAAGCAATCCTTTTTTACCTCATACTGTGCTTCGGTGCCAAATGTGCTTTTGACTACAGTTCATACTCACAGCAGTACTTCATTTGGAGGACATCAGCATTGTTAGTATTAGATGCTACTGTTTGTGGTTATACAGAAGCCCCTCTCACAGATTTTCCCTTTAAGGGTGCTCTGCAAGTTTCCAGTAAGGCTGAGACCAGACCCTAACAGCCAAGGCACCATCAAGCCATATCTATGATTTGAATCAGTAACTAATCTTCTCATATTTTATTGATCTCTCTTCAATTTTCAAAGCTTCTATGTGGTTTATATGCCTCTTTAAAGACAGCAAGCTATATGATGCTTTTATTTTAGGATGGCCACAGTCAAAGGCCGAGTAAATGGTAAATGGACTGGTTTTTATATAGTGCTTTTCTACTCTACTTGAGCACTCATAGCACTTTATACATCATGCCTCATTCACCCATTCATTTTTTCTACACCTAAGTGCTTTCTATCTAACATTCACACTCCAAAGAATACATCGGCGATCAACTTGGGGTTCAGTATCTTGGCCAAGGATACTTTGGCATGCAGAATTGAACCAATAGCCTTACAATTAGTAGATGACCCGCTCTGCCTACCAAGCTACAGCCACCAGTGGGAAACGTGATGTCAAACAGAAGGTGGGATGCAGTAATTGTGAAACTGCAGATAATGGTGCGCCCTTTCTCTTTGCATGACATTACTCATGTTACACTGCATTTCAACAAAATAGTTTTGCAAACAATAAAAACAGAGCATGTAAGAGAATTTCAAAACTATCCTACTGTCTCACTGCCATTTAAAAAAATGGATTAGACACTGTGTGATGTGGGTGGTTTGACAGTTTTGGAAAAGTGCCAGTGTGTGGGGTGGGAAGGTTTCACACACTGTTTAGCCATCTGACAAGCCCTTTGGCTGGAGCGCACTAACATATGAAACTGGTCCATGTGGCCTTAAATACAGAGCTCTGTATTTAAGGCCACATGGAACAGTTATTGTCAAGAAAACGTGTCCATCCTCAGTTATCTGAGAGCAGTGGGATTCAACTGGCTATTAAAGCAATATTTCTACATATTGAAATTTTCATTTATAGTACATTTCTTACTAGATGCTTGTGTTACTTTCAGGACGTATTTTGAGAAACAGCGACATCACCGATCCACCAAAGTAGACAAGAACAATGATCACTCAACTAGCTTGTCATTCAAAAAATACTTTTCCAAGAAAGTCACTGATCAAAAATATTAAAAACTATTTTGTAAATTTTTGTTCACTTGATTAGCTTCATTTGGCATTGCTGTTTCCTGATGGTCTTTGGAAGATTAACAGAGGATACATAATATTAAGTTAAAGTTAAAAATAAAACCCTCAAACTATGTGACATGTTGTTTTTCATGGTTCTTTGAAAACTGACAGAGTGATCCACACTCATGTGACCCCTCACTTTCACACAACCCCCTAATTATGAATTCTAATTTTATACTCTGAGGCGTGGTCCCATCAGGCTGTGTGAAACAAATTACAGGATTATAAGCCTGAAAATTCATCATGCTTGAAAAAGTCAGATGAGTCCTTTCTTGGTAACAAAGTTAACTGTGACCTTTACCGTTTCTGATTTAGTACTGCAAAACAAGTTAAAGGCTTGATATGAGTCAAATGAATGTAACTTGAACATGAACAGAAATACACAGTGATCATAATGTCTAAAGTGAATGTGATGTAATGAAATCTACATTTGTGCTAAGCTGTAAATTTGACGCTTTTTTTTCTTGGGTGTGTGATTTTGAAACATCTGAGTGAAATTAACTCTAATGAGCAGCGTGACCCTGACGGTGGTGTTATTAAATTGCTAAATGTCCCACTTGCGTGATATGCAAGCATGTCGTGTAACAGTTTGTCTGTTTTCACCGCATACGTGACGGCGAGTGGAAATTGTGACATCCTACTACAATGTAATAAAAACATTACTGTAGCTTCCACCAGCTCCTCCATCTCAATGCCTAATGACTACGAGAGTGGATTACTCTATCAATTCCTCGCTTCTCTTTGTTTATCCCCAGCGTAAATAATGGTCAACCATTACAATGCATTAAGCGGGCCACTCTACGCAGAGTGAATGAGAGGGAGAAGAGGAGCACAAGTGCTCCAGTAGCATCCTTCAGTGATCTCCAGGAAATCGGCTAATACCAGGCATGCCATGTGGCAGCAGGGCGGGGGTGGGGGTTGTGGGGGTGCAGTATCTGATGCTTGTTGAAAATGTGGCTGTTTTTTTTGTACAAGGTATGTTTAAAGAGAAGTAAGATTTAGAGCACGGAGTGAACTATCTTACCTTGAAAGATCAGCTCAATAAAACCAAAACCCTCACAGAAAACAACTTAATAGGTTATCTATGCAAGCTGCGCATAACAGCCTATAATTACATTTTATATTACTTATCAATCCCCAAAGCCCTTTTGGCTATTGCGGTTATTACAGAGACAAAAAGTCTGCATAGGTGGGATCCTGGGGTGTGCCGGGAGTCTTGAGAGAAATGTGCAACATGTTTAGTTTTCTGCTTTTTCATTCCTTTGAAAAGGTCACTTGTACAACTCTTTTTGGATGTTTCACGCATACTGTAAATGTAATTTGTAGTTTTCATGTCATTTGCTTTGAAGAATTGGCTTTGAATCAAAAGGAAATACCGAAGCCTTACACAGTCAAACGCTACACAGAGGGCTGTTCAACTAATATGATCCAAATAATATCTCCTTCCTTGTTGCAATGCCTTCACCCAGGATTGTATCAATCAATATTTCACCCAAGGCCCCATCACTCCATTTCTATTTTGCTCTCTCTCTCTCTAGTTTCCCCTCATGTCACGGCACCGGACAGGATAAAAATTAAACGCATCAGCAGAAAAACACACAAGTGGAAATGATCGCACTGCTCAGGCCACTCGGGTCATGAATTCAGCTAACTGTGCTTATCACAGGCTCCCGCTATTAGTCTTAATAGCTGTGGTGACAACCCGCCTTGAGAGGAGATGGGTTCTGCTTCTCGGGGCTCACCACAAACAGGTGATTCTCGTCTGTGGTCTCTTCGTGTCTCAAAGCAAAAGGAAATGCCTGGCGGATTATTGTAGCAAAACATCAGAACCAGGCAGTCTATTTTATATACACCAGAGCCATATGTTTTTCTCACACTCAGCATTAATCAAGGACAAATTAAGCATTCAATTAGCTGATGATTTAAAGACCTCAAATAATTATATAAGGAAGCCCAATAAATGTTATTTATATGCTATCCATATGCTGCATGCTTGTATGCCGTACACATTAGCGTGCAAAAGCCTGTGTAAAAATAAAATTAAATTTAAAAAAACATCTTTTAGGTAATTGTTTTGGTTAGCATTTTGGTGTGCTCTTGCAACAACAACACAGCCGTTAGCTTTATTAATGCTCATCACAGGCTGCTGTCTGAGCATTCAACTGGAAAAGTTTCATAATATTTCTTTGTAGAAAATTGATAACCAGCCACTTTCACTTCTCAACCCTGCAGCTTAAATAACTTCTCATTCATCACCACCGAACAAATACAGCTTGTATTACATTGCACTTTTCTTCCGGTGGAGAATCGACTACAGCTCTGCAGTATTTAAGGCAAACACAATCATTTATTTCTCCCTATGTGCGAAAGCTCCTAGACTACGGTGTAAAAAGAAAATGTTGCTGGGGCCAAGATATGTTAGTGGCATAAAGCCTTACAGAGAAAAATGATTTTTTTTTCCCTCTCAAATAAAGGTTACTTGCTGTAGCCCTTCAAGGAACCGTGCTGTGCCGCCACACAGCCTGGTGGATGGAGCGGCAAAGTAAAAGTGTTAAGCTAGGTACTTTACAAAGTAAAACCACATGAAAGCAGCTCATAGAATAGCATAAGAAGTAAGCCTGCATCAACACCTCTGCAGAACAGAAAAACCATTGAACGCTAACGCAGTCCTGGGTGCCCTTTAACGTGAAGCCAGACATTGGCGGCTTCGAAAACAAATGTCAGGGCGTCTTTTCAGGCAGAATGCTTTCCCACGAGCCACAGCTATCCTCCACTTCTTCTCAAACGACCAAGCTTGTGACTGGGACCATGTCAACAAGTTGCTCTGTTTGAACGGGGGGGGGAGGGGAGTGTGTGTGTGTGTGTGCGGGGGGGGGGGTACTTTGATCCACTTTGAGGCTTGTCTTCCTTTACAGTCGAGAGCTGGTTTAGGTTTGGGAGAGAGGACACTCTCATGCTTCCACACGTGGGCAAACCTCAGGCTAATGTTTTTGTCACTGTGGCACTTCAAGCCCAAATTAAATAAGAGTGCACAATTTCTCACATTTAAGAATGCTATCTAACCTATAAACCACAAAGAGAGGTGGCAGAAGCTGTCAAGAATGGTTATCATCACTCAGTTGTGGCAGTCTATTTAACAAATATGAAGTTCAGAAATGTGGGTCAGAATAGGCTGCATAGCTGCAGATTTGAGTGTAGAACAATGGAAGTATGTGCTGATTTCTGGCCTGAACAATGGCAGGATGACATGAAGCCTGACAAAGACACACAGAGCAGCAGGATCTACAGTGCAGACAGGAGAAGCAGTTTCACAGAGTAACATCACTGCCAAAAAACATCTCATCTTCCTTTTTCCGCTTCCAACATCTTTTATGTGTTCTGGCACCTCTGGCACTCGTAAGTCAAAAGTGAGCAGTCAAACTTTAAGCACCACTGTGAGCACAACCTTGTCTATTGAAATGAGCCAGTCACTGCTTAAAAATTGGGCTTGAGCTAAAAAAAAAAAAAATCTTCACTGGAAAGTGTCAACACTTTCTATCCAAACGCAGTGCATATTTTTATCCAACTTTTCAGAAACATTTCACAAGAAAATGAGGGGAAAAAATAGACATTTCCACCCAAGACTTTGATGCAAATATCAGCCTTTGGCTGCTTTAAATTTAAAGCACCCAAAAGCTTTCCAATAGGATGCCATGAAATGATTGCAGAAGAGAAGAGCAAAAGTTTATGATAAAGGTATAAAAGCATGTGTCACACCTCAAAGCCATGCGGAAATCAAAGGAAATAAGTCATTTATCTTTTTTAACTTCAGGAACAGAACAGTCTCCTTAAAAGTCCACTCATATCTGTTGCAATTTTACATCTACCCAGTGTACGGAAGGCCCAAGATGTACACAGGCTTAATCCTCTAAGCCTGTTTCCCCTGCATTTTGTTGTTTTCTACATTCATACAAAAACAAGAGTTAAAAAAAAAAAAAGTGATACATATGAGTAATTTTATGAGGTTGGACCTGAACTCTAAGCTTTTCTAAGAATACAGATGGAAAAAAATAATAAAATTATAGAGCAAAATTTTTTTTTAAAAAAATACAAAAAAACAGTTGTTCTAAATGTAGGAGGTAATGAAATCTCTTGTCTCCCATATGCCAGTGAAGGCACTCAAAGTGCCCTTCATTATTAATGTCCTCAGAGCAGCATTTGAAGCGGCTTTGCTTCTCTTATCAATCATTCATCTGCTTTCCATTGAGCACACTCTGATTCTCCAGTGTCAAATCAGACTTAAAGTGGCTGAAGGACCCCCAATCTCAGGTTTTACTTTAATTAAACAAGGCCATGAACCTTCCAACACTTGCAAACAAATGGACTCTTAGTCTTAGTTTATTACATTAAGAATCTATCTGTGCTGACTCATATCTGCACATCCTTATGGTTTTTGTCCAAACTGAAAAATCGAGATGCAATCAAACAAAGTCACGTCGAAGCTACTTCTTTAAGAGATTAAAAAATGAAAAAAAAAACAAATAAAATGTGTGTATTCAGCCAAGGCTGTTTCCTTCTCACTTTCCCACCTCGCGCTCTGTCTGAACAAGATCCCATTTCTCTGTACTGCAGCAGGCGTTTGGTTAACAGCAAACATAATCAAACTTTGCGGTCTGCCCTTCTGTGAAGTTGAATTGAAAGCATATCGTGTGGAGTTCTTCAGTGGCAATCTCCAATTACCTTTTGCGTACAAGCGTTCACTGCTCTGGAACTTTTCCATTTCATTATTGCACTCAACCTGCCCCCATCGAAAGCCAACCGGCAGCGGCGGCAGTGGCAGCAGCACAGCAGACCGTGTCATCCATGCACAGCAGGGGGATCCTTCCAAGCTGCAGAGAATTCTTCGTTTTGTCTGGGGGAAAAGATTCATGTCTATACAAACCACAGGTGCAAGTGATTAAAAAAACACACACACACACACCAAAGTGAAATGGGGCAGGGTAACATTCAGCTCCCCATCAGCTTTGTTTGTCACAGTTACTCAGTAGGTCAGCTTTCCCATACTTTCATTAAGGGGTAAAACAGTAGAGGCTAAAAAAACAAAAAAAAAACCAAGTCTTTTTCTGTTGCCCACAGGAAATGTTTCAGCTCACCGCCGCATGCTCAGACAACCTCTGATGAAATTGTTCGCCAGCTCTTACAATGGATTTGGGAAACACGAATGAAGGATTATTTGATGCAACTTCCACTCAAGAGGCCAATTCAGCTGCACCAATCAATACTAATCAACAGGGAGATGACAGGAGATGAGTATTCCCTCTGCTGCAGCCAAATGCTCATGTATCCGAACGTAAAGCGTGCAGGCTCTTCTCTTTCAAATAAGTGAGTACATCTGCTCACCATCTGCACTTGAGTAAAATCTAAGAGCATTTATACGTTCTTTGAGTATTTCTGTAGGAAATACCAAATAATTACTTTTCATATTTAAGTTCATTTATCTCTCTCTCTCTTATATATATATATATATATATATATATATATATATATATATATATATATATATATATATATATATATAATATATATAAACAGGTGAAAAAGTATGCACTGCAATCGGTTAAGCTTACCCTGTCAAAATAAGAATCTATCTCAAATGCCATTACTTCAACATAAACCCCAAACAAGACTTACAACTCTTATAACAAGTTATAGCCCTCTATAGCTTAACTGTAAAGTAACCATTTAGCTAACAAACACGCCTCAGTTACACTCCACCACTGCTCACAGCTCATTGGAACACGATGCAAATTAGTACGCGGATCATGTTTACAATACTGAGCTACAGCCTGTAGAGGGGGCCTTTTCATCTTAAGAAACAACAAAGTAGCACTAGACTTTTCATGTTACCAGGAAGCATATGTTTAATGAGACAACCTTTGCAATCTCTGCTGCCATGCTAAGAGTCTGACCGTTGCAGCGCCGCACAACAACAGTCACGGCAGTCTAGACAAGGCCAAGCGTCAACCGGGGCCTCTCAAAAGCTCTTGTAATGCACAAGGAACTTGGTGCGATTTCCCCCAGAGCAGAGGGGAAATGCATGAGTGAGAGTAAAAGAGGGGGCGAGATCCCCGCAGAGGTCAGAGCGCGTCCCCGGAGGTGTCAGGGAGAGTAAATGGGCATGACTGCAGTACACAGGGTTATACTCGCTCTCCTCCCTCCCTCCTCCTTCCTCGTCATCTTCGTGGGGTGCCGACTCTGATTCGTCCCCAACTACCTCAAAGCGAAAAGAGGCACAGCTCTGCTTGCATGCCACACAAATTGGAACAGGAAATGGTTGTCAGCTTCAGGCAAAATCACCACCTTATTTTCAAACAAAGAAGAAGAAGAAAAATGTGACGTTGACGAGGATCTCTGGGAAGACACGGAGATGGAAGGAGCTGCGTGTCGAAAGATGAAGCTTGTCTGATGACTGCAGAGAGGGCTGCTGGTTGTTCTGCACGGCTGGCTGAAGGCTGACACCAGTATAAAGGCCCATGAATATTCAGTGACCAAGTAAATGAGGCAGATAGCACTTGACATGTTTAACATCCACCTTTCGGCACCTTCTCTCTGCAAAGCCAACAAGGTGAAGCAGCAGAACAAATATGTTGGTTGTTTGTAGGTGGCAACAATCCCCGCTGATGAATTGGATGCTTTTGAACAAAGAGAACGAGTTTCAGTGGGCGAGCTACTATAAGCTGGACTTAGAAAAACAATCTGGCTTCCTCAGTGGGATTTGAGTTGCTAAACTGCTGCTTTTTGGAGACTGGCATTAAAACAAAAAAAATTGTAGCATTATACCTTCCAATATGCTGACATTTCCATTCTTAAAAAAGCATGTTTTCCCCAACTATAATCCCTGCTGGTATCAAAATGTTTGCTCTCTAAATATTTACCAACCCAGAGTCACATCTAAAGTCGAACACAGGCACCTTGAGACTTCCTTTTTTTTCCCCCAAGTGTTGTGTCCCAAAGGAAATGCAGTGAAAGCACTACAGACTATCTTCCAAGTGAGTAAACTATCTAAGCACACGATGCATTCCTCCAACAACTCAAACAGCTCTGAGAAAGAAAGAAAAAAAAATCTGCCACCAACAAACTGCGCTTCTTGAAATTGTACCTGTGTGCGAGATGAGTGAGAATTCATTTGGTTCCACACATGCAGTTTTTATACCAAAAAGGGGACACGGTAGTGAATATATTACTGCAATCAGTAAAGTAAAGTAAATATTGACACTCTGATAGTCCTCACCGGAACTATCCAGCAAACCTGACCGGTGCTAGCCATTTAACGTCTGCTCTGTAATATTCCAGGGTTAAATAAATAGTTGGCTAAAAATTTGTGCAACGAATACTTTCCAAGCTTGGGGGGTGGTGGTAGTGGTGGTGGTGGCTTTGAAAAGCTGAAAGCATGGACAATATAAACTTCAAACCTTTCAGAGCCGCATTTTAAGCCTACAGATTGGACAGTAAGTCTGTGCTTGTATTCGCCGACTGGCATCAGATGCTTGATTCATGCATCACAATCACTGCTTCATTCACAGCTGGCTAATAGCACCTAATCAATTATGCAGCTTTGTAGCAACACTTCTCACTCGGCCTTAAGTTGAGTTTTTCAAACTATTTTACTTTGTTTGGGCAACAATATTAAAGTCTTGAAATATCACCGATCAAAACTGTGTCTGATCAATGAAGTGTTTCATCACCTCATCATTTAACCTCAGATTCTTTCCCAGTTACTCTGCCGAGGCATCAGCTCAGCATCTTGCTTGTGTGGTAAACTCTAATATTGTTGATCTAAGATTTAACATCATGTGAACATTTATGCCAGATTAGTTCTCAGCAGATTTCTTGCCTGGATTCTTTGGCCTCCGCAAAGAAGACTGAAGCCTTTCCAGCCAAATCCAGTTACACAATAATTTGTAATAAATGGCAAATGGACTGGCACTTATAATAGTGCTTTTCTACTCAATTTGAGCACTCAAACCACTTGCTTACTACAAGCCTCATTCAAGTGCTTTTTTTTTCCCTGTGCCTAAGCACTTGTAACCTAACATTCACACACTCACACTCCAACATATGCACTGGGGGCAACTCGGGGTTTAGTATCTTGTCCAAGGACACATTAACATGCAGGCTGGAGGAGGCAGGCATCAAACCACGCACCTCCCAAATGGTAGAGGACCTCCTCTGACTCCTGAGCCACAGCCATTTTTCATGCAAACACACCAAATATGATACCTTTTCAGCTTCTCTAATGCGAAGAAATGCTGCTTGTGTCCTGGACAGCGGTTCAAGCAAACAAAACGTTATCTGACTTCATCACCTTTTGCTCTGGGAAAGGCTCTGTCAGTAGCTGCGCTGATGATGGTGGCATGATTGCTGTAACCAGTTGGTTATTTATATTCATTGTATTATTTGGTAAGATTTGTGGTGCAGTCTCCTGTTTTCCTGTTATATTGGTTAGCAGGCTCTGCATACATGGCGCTTCACTAATACATAAACATATATGCACACAACCACATGCATGAAGAGGGGTCATGAATTAACTAAGAGGTCAGTGCCACTGGATAAAACAAAGTAACACATACACACACACACAAATACATACTCTAACCACCTCTCACCCCCCCCCCAATCCACCCCACCCCAACCCACCCCACCCCACTGCTTAGTGCACCCTGCCGCCTGATAAGCTGGTTTGCCAAGCTTGCCAGTGCCACTGATGGCTCCGTTTGCACAAGCACTCCATTGTTGCTGTGCAGAGTGGACAACTGCACTTTGGACCTTTCAGAGGGGAAAGCCTTTTATTGTGTTTCCCTTAAGGGCATCCACTGTGTTTTATCTGCAACCTGCCAGCCACACACTTTAAACACCGCATTAAGGATATTCAAGGAGAGAAAACATAAACAGGAGCTGCTGCGTATCCTGTGCTCCCGCTGTTAAGTACAGTACAGTCAGTTTTCCTGGGTGCTGATTTTTTCCGGAGCTTTAAAAGACTCATAAAAGGCAGCTGAATTATCTGTGTTGCTGGAACCCGATCCACTGCCGGCTGACCTTTTTTTCCACAAAGCAATATTAAACATAATAGTTGGGCTGAGTTAAGTGATTGCAATTTATGAGTCCATTTAACTTGATTCAATATTGGATGACAAATGATTACCTCTGTGAAGTAAAGCTTGCATACACAAAAATAACCCCAGCCACACACAAACACAGAGCTTTATCAAACTTAACAATCAGCTCAGTGTCTGTCGGCTGCAAGTCTGGCTCGGTGGAGGGCTGAACAGAATTTTAAAAATGCATGACAAGACTAGAAGTAGAGGAAGAAGGAGAGGTTGCATATTAAATAAACACAGATACCCTCATCATTTTTTTTTCCTTTTGGCTCAAACTCCATTAAGCTAAAACTGATGCGTATTGAATAGATGTTGCCTCAGAATCTGGTCAACTGGCCAAATGGATTAAGTGTATCAAATTCATTTTCCTGAGTGCATTGAAGAAGTGTCAAAGTGAAACATTTTCAATTTAGCCCCTTCAGGTCCAAGATTTCTTCATCCTGCTGTAGAACAAGCTGCTTACCTTGCAAAAAACAGGCTGCAACACGTTGCTAAATGTGGCCCGGGCTTTAAATTAGCCCAACACAATCCACATATTTGATTCACTATAGCAGCCAGAAAAGAGTTACATGACTTTCAGGCATCCAACTCAGACTATAAAGAAACAATGTAGCCTACTTTGCACACTCCTCACTGCTCTCTTTCCAGCCACATCCTCTTGGATTCTATGACTCCTGGTTAAAATGCAACCATTAAATATTCATGTGTGAGGGCTTTCACCCATGAAGCAGCCCCCCCCCTTCTCTCTCTGTGAGCTTTAGAGAAAGTGAGAAACTTTTTGATTTTAACTGACAGGAGCTAAATATTAAAAAAGAAGCTTTGGGAGTTCAGCAAAGTGTAGACTACTCCTCTCCAATATCCTCCTCGGCTGATGAGCCTTGCCTTCTTGGCTTTCATCCTCATTGTTCTTAAAATTTCACACTGTAGTGAAACTTGTCGAGTAAATTAACATGACAATACAAACTGTGGAGATTAATGAAAATAAATACGCGGATAGCTGAATGACATTATGAAAATTGATGGCTGACAGTCGATTCCAAAGAGAATGGAGTTTGTTTTTTGGGGGGTTTTTTTGGTCATCAGCAGACGTCACATTGCACATGCATCATAAACTGTATCTTTGAAAAATATTGCTCATTAATTTTTCACTTTTTGTCTTGGCTGTTTATTATGCAAAACATCTCAAACTATCAGCAGCAAAAGTAATGACACAAATAATTCATAGTTTCCCTCTTAGAAGTGCTGGCAAGCTAAAATCCATAATATTTAGCAAATTAAGAGTCTATAAAAAAAATTAGGTATGAAATTATGTCTTCAGGTACAGACAGCAGCATAAATAAAGCTGAAATGTGATTTTGCTGCAGAGAAGACATTAGGAAAATTTCCGAGGCTTTATTTGGGTAGATGTTATTCGCATACAAATCGAGGGATGTACCATTCAGGGCTTCTCCAAACAAGTGATTTTCTAGACAAATGAAGCAACTGCTCCGACATGTGAGGCTTGCATCCAGTCTTTGTGCTCAGGAGTGGCAGAACGCAAGTGTATGACAACTCGCTGCTGTAAGTTGATTTAACTGCTGAAAATTGGCATGAGGGAAGAGTAAAATGAAACCTAACAATACTATTGTTGTCTGAGAGCAGCTGAAGTGCAAGCAGCATGAAAAGTGTATTCATTCTGAACTAATCTTTTTAGTGATTTGGGAGTAACAATTCGTACCACTTACTAATGAGCGAGGAGCCAAACTAATCACGAGGAATATTTATGAATATCATCGTGTCAGCTAAGTCTTGCCACGGGCAAAGTGTGCAGTCCATCACTATCATAGTCTGGACACAGAGTGTATGTGAAACATGCAAAACCAATTACTCTTTAATCAGTCTCTCCTGCTTTGGCACTGAGCAGATGATTGAGATTAATCAAAAGGATTTTTTTTTTCTTTCTCTTGCACTATTTTGAAAGAAGCCCCTTCCCAGAGAAAGAGTCAAATCTTCCATAGGTGCCCATCGCCGTCTTTGATCCCACACAATTGAGAAAACAAAAACTGGAGGATGGCTTGTGAAACAGGAAGCCTTTCAAAGGTATTCTTCCACTTTTGGAAGGCTGCCTGCCCTTTTGAAAGGGATTTTCTTCAAAGCAAACATCGGTGACATTACCCATTCTGCACCCAATTAAAATTTATTGAACACATCTAGAAAAGACTGTACAGCCAATATCAGGCTACAACTAGCTTGTCACAAACAAACAAATACAGCGATCACAAGGACAAAAAAAAAAGTCCCTCTCCAGCCTTTTGAGTTCATAACCAGCATTTAATCCGCTGTAATGATTTACAATATGACAAGTCGGGCAAAATTTACTGTGACAGATTGAATGGGACCCAACATAAATATAATTACAGCTCACATGATCTTCTCCACCTCCCTCCTCCGAAGGAAGTGCACACAAAAGCTATGCAGGATACGCAGCCCGCAGTAATTTGCTTTTTCAATTTGCTCCTTGACATCAGCTGGTGTTAGAAAAATAAAATCAAGAACAGCAAAGCCACAAAGTACTGAGAATTTATCGGTGCTTGTGAACTCTGTGCTGCAGCAAAGCCATATTGTGGTGTTTGACCTCGAGCAAAACCTCTGAGTAAAAGTGAAAGTGGCGACTCTTACAGAGGCACCTACTAATGAGTAGGAATCAGTGCGTTTAGACCGAGCTGTGTGATCATTGGAAATATGCTTCTTCTGGTGTTATACCAATGCTGATGTTTAAAACAATATTTCTGTGCGCTGGTTTAGTTTTTGTGGAACTGTTTTAAAGTCATTTAGCTGGCACAAAACTGATGCGGCGCACGAGATCTGTACAAATGCTGAAGAAATGAAAGCAATTTTAAAGGGACGCGAATACAACTGGGATGTAGTTTTTAAAAAAGTCATAAATAACAGTTTACAAAGTAGTGTAGCAGCCAGTCTTCTTTCCAAAGAAAGGAGTCGTAAATGGGTAATTCTCTGAAAGAAACCCGCTGTGACCCCCACCCACCCATCCTGAGGACAGCCCAGATTTGGTTTCGCATTCCTGCCTCACAGATAACGCAGACACACACAAGACGGGGAGATGAGACAGAGCTGGAATGAGGCACAGACACTTTTGTCGAGACATTTCTGACCTCGCACTATTTCATCTCACTGGCGATGTTTACACTGTGAGTCAAGCACAAGGATATCTTGTCTCTTGTTCTTTATCCAAGATGTGAAGGATCAACCACTCCCTGGCTCCCCTTGACACCCCCCACCCCACCCTACCCCCATCACCCTCCATACTAATGTCATACACATTAGCAAAACCAGCCGCACACTGTGCATTTCCACAGTGACACGAAGGATGCTGGGCCCTCGGGTGAGCCAGCTCCCTCTCTCTCTCTCTCGCTCCCTCCCTGCCTCCCTCCACATGCCAGGCGCATCACGGGCATAGCCTCGCACCACAGCGTCTGTGACTCAAACATGCCCTCGTTTTAGAGCAGATGGTCAAAAATAGCGTCCACTGTCAACATTTTTGTAAGCCGTGGGACCCATTGGGCCACACACCGTTTGCCAAGAAGAAGTGCAATATATGTGTATGTGTGTGCGCGCATAAAAAATAATCTGGTCAGTTACAGCTTTTCTCTGTTTGATACTGACAAAGTGAGAACACCCTGTTGCTGCAAAAGAGCTTATGCAATCTGCACCTATAAATAGGAGTGTGAAGTGTGTCTGCATATGTGTCGCACCGCATGTTTACATCCAGGAACACTGCCCAATTAATTAGCATTCATCAGCAGCAGTGGTGGCTGTTATGATATCCGTGATTACTATTGGTGCGAAATAATCTATTGTCTGTGGTCGCTGTTCATTCCTGAAAACCAAAGGATTAAGGAGCATAAGGAAACGGGGAGGACGTGTTTACAAAACAGTTATTTAAAGTCACCACTGGGGCAGCAGGGCCTTATTTATGATCACCTACGTGTCATACATAAATGCGCGTAAGCTGTCGGAATGTGACACAGACACACATTAATGGATTTGGTTAACCTGGCTCAGATTTCACTCAGTTTATTCTAAGGCTACATGCATATCTTTTCTGAGCATGATATGTATCATTATGTGTAGAATAATTTAGGCAGCTTCCCTATTAATGGACATTTTACCAGCATTACAGGTCCCATGAGTCAAAATATTACACTCAGACCCAAATCTTGCATGTTTCCCTATTTGTATACAACACAAATCAAACATTTGCACATAAAATGTAAGGTTGTCGAGAGTTGCAGAACTACGCTGATAAAATGTTCTGTGCCTCGGCGCTGCAGATTAAAGTAACAATAATGTAAACTAGCAAAGAAATGTCTTTGCTTTTATCCATTTGTGATGCATATATGCTGCATCATACTCTGGGTGATGGAAACTACATGTATCGTCATGGAAATGCCAAATTAAATGCGGGCTACACCTCACCCTGGTGTTTTGGTAAATATTTGCTTACTTTGGAGCAAATTGGCACCGTGGAAATGCCAGACCACTTTAGCTTTTCACAGTGTTTGTTTACAGTACGGACAGCATTTGTCTGCCTGACGTTAACACCAAAGAACGCTTTGAAATTTGAGGACTGTGAGATGGGAAGTGGCAGCGCTTTAATCCCAATCAACTGGAAACTGTGTAGAAATAAGGCAAACTCAGAAAAGAAGGTGCATCATTTCTGAACCAAAAAACATCGCTCGGATGTTAAGGGTTAAAGCAGTCCGCCCTGTCCAGTGCCGAGACCTCTCTCATGATCCTCTTTCACTGCCCACAGCTGTCACGTCAGTGTATCAGCTCTGGTCTGTGATGCGTGCCTTGCACCTGGGTAACCGACCGCACACAGACACCGTGTTAGCATGAGGGTACAGTGTAAGCTGACACACTGGCTGTGGGTGTGGTGTCACGGCTGTCCACACTTTATCATCAGCAAAGACTTTGTTTGAGTGGGGGGGTGGGGGGTGGAGGGACGGCCCACAAAAGACACAAAAATCATTATGGATTAAAAACGCAGCAAGAGAATTGCAACTCCGGTAAACAGATGCTTAAAGGATTATTCAATTAAACAGTTGATCAGCAGCTGTAAAGAACTTCTCTAGTGTGATGACTTTTTCTGTTTTCTATAATTGAAAGCTGAATGCGTTTTGGTTTTGGACTGACGGTCGCACAAAACAAGCAATCTGAAGATGTCACCTTGATCCTTGGCAGCTTGTGAAAGCCATTTTTCACTATTTGTGCCAAATTTAAAGACTCAAAAGTTGCATTATCAAGACAAATAAATTGATGAATGAATAAACTGACTTTTGAGTCTTTGGTGAGATGTGTTTACAAACAGGGCAAAAAAAATAATATTCAAAATGGACTTAAATGACAGCAAAGAGAAGACAAACAATTTTTAGAATTGATTCTGTTTTCTTGCCTAAAACTGCAAAAATGTGGAAAAAATAAAAGAAAAAAGAAAGAAAGTCTGGCTGCTCGGTGCACATCTGGCTGTTAACTCCAGTGATCTGCTCATGGCTTAGATTTTATAAAGGCTGTTGACGGTTCTGCTCTGCTACTCTGTGTTCACAATATGTTACTGGGCTGTGTTTGATGTGTGCTCGGGAATCGTGACAGCTGACTGATGGCTTTGAGTGGACGCGTACTTTTGTTTCCTCGTCATGCTCATAAATTTGTGAGCTGGTGTGGCTGATCTGCGATAATACTGGCAAAATCTTCAGTGATAGAAGTCAAGTTCTGCCTGTTAATCTGCAATGAGAGTTTTGTGCTAATGTCCCAGAGCTGGCATGTATCCAGCATCTTGTATATTTTGAAGCAAGAACAGGCTTTTCATACATGCTAATTTTACAAAGATAACCAACACAGTGAGTACGCCAGTGCTCGGAACCTGTGCAGCAGGCAAAAGTCTCGCAAACATTTGTGCGTCTATTCTCGTCTCACTGCTTTAAAGTAAGTGGAAAAGCACGCATCTTAACCCACTGATCAAAATATATTAATGCAGATTTCAGATTTAAGACAGGGTGTTGCTGTGTTGTTGTCTTACGCCAGCATTAATCAGGTTTAATCAAGTCACACGCAAGCAGTCGTGATGATGACAATTTACAGGGCATTAAACTGTCACAAATATTTAAAGACCCCATGAGAATGAAAGCCATGAAGCCCTTGCTACTTTGGGTCATCTGCACGCTTTGCCACTGTGACTATGCAAAGGAGAACAGGTGAAATGCAAAACAACGCTTAAGCAGAACGCGTCTTTTGTGTCAACACACGGCAACAGATGAATGAGAGATGGGGCAATATGTCAGGGATTTTATCTACTTGTGTTTTACATCTCGATAGCAAACTTGAAAGGATCTGACATTTGTGTTTGGAAGGGGGGGGGTGCTTGGGAAAGAGATTACCCTCAGACCTCTTCTTTGAGAACGAGAGAGAATGGGGGAAGGACGTTGCTCTGTGTATTAGTAAATCCCAGTTAATTTTCCCTGTCAGAGAACAATAAGATATGGACCCCTGTGGGCTCTGTTGAATGTAATTCCACCACTTGCTCAGAATCACCTTCATTACTCATCAGAGATGTAGATCTCTCTCTCTCTCTCCTAAAAAAAAAAAAAAATCCTCTGGAGCACACACTAGACACTGTGATGCTTCAGCAGAGCCCCCTCGGGAGTCTTCCCAGTGCCCATTTCTTGATAGTGAGATTACACCTCTTGAGACATTTTCAGATTTTGAGAGCTAGTTTCTCGGTCTGCGCTCAAATTTAAGAGGGGAATATGCCTGCTGTGCAACACTATCACGTGCTGCAAGATTTGACGGGTTCCTGTGTTGGACTTTTCTTTTAAAATTTATAGAAGCTGAGCGGATGTGATCCACGATACAGCGGCTTTCATTTACACTTAACACTGCAATGATGCACCATGTCTTCATCAGCATCTACAGCATGTCACATTCAACATGCATGAGCCTGTGACTGCTGGGGACCCCAGAAAGCTCCAATTACATCCAACATGGGTTAAGAGTCCCAGATTGTACATTGTGCATATATATATATATATATATATATATATATGTGTGTATGTGTGTGTGTGTGTGTGTGTGTTTTTATTATTTATTTATTTTTGCAAATCAGTTAATCAACTAACCTTTTCAGCAGTTGGAGATTTAAAACAAAATGTATTTCAATTCCACATTTACATTCCATACCTACCTATAAGCACAAACAACTTTACAAAACGTGAACATAATTTATATTTTTAATGATGCCATGCCTTCTATCAAGCTAAACTCACTGTCTTTAAACCTATTAATCAGAAGATGTGTGTTTTCTGTTCTGGAAAACTTCCCCTCCAGCATGGCTGCAGCTGTAAGAGGAGGCAAGCCTATTGTTCAGACTAACAAGGGCCACAGAGGTCACATGCATTTTCACAAGAGCTTTGCCAGAGGGGTTTGGGAGGCAAGCAGCACACTGGCCTGTTTGGTATGGATCTACACTAAAGCTTTTTCTATAAAGTCACATCATTCTGAGTCTATTATAAAAGGGGATAGATTAGATTAGGTGAGATTATGTGGAGGAGCTCCCTTAAAAAGAGCAAAAATAACACACTCAGTACTTAGCAGGCGAGTCAACAGTGGGATTAAGCCCAAAAGAGCACGCTGAAATCCAATGCTAATATGCACAATGGTCATCCTTCCTCTGGCTCAACATTTAAGCGGTCTCAAATGTGGCGACCTCATATTTCTCAAGCAACATTAATAGCTGCAGCAGCAACACCAAATCAGACCCCGTGCTGTGTTATCACTTTCTGCCACAACACTGAAATTTTGCAAATCTCAAAAAAATCCAAAGAGCTATTTATTTTTGCCTCTCCTGCATCAAACTGTCACCTCCGTTTTCCCTCCTGTCAAGCCATTTCTCCCTCTCTAACTCAGTGTGAGTACAGTTTGTACAATAACAACTCCTATCACCAATGCAACCGAAAATATGCACAAAGTGGTTGCACACGCTAACATGATTAAATGATGTGTGGTCTGGCGTCACTCCCAGCACCTCTCCCATCCCTCGCTCTGCTCTGCATCTCCCTCCTGCACAAAAGCAAGCGTGCACGCGCACAAACACACACACACAAACACACTAAGATTCCCTTTCCCTGAGCTGTGTTTTGAAAATAGAAGCTTCATATTAACAGTCAACAGTCAAGCTGACAGGTACAGTCAGAGCATTCTATCCACCATAAAACCCCTCAGTGGATATCTGCACGGTACACATGTTACTGCAGCTCCATGTCACAGAGGTGGAGCGTCACAAATCATCACACACACATGAGGAATGCAGGATAACACATGGTAGAAGAATACAATGGTATGATGTAGACCAAATAGTTATTTTGTTATTCAGTGAGCTTCATTCAGATCCCTTACTGAAACAGCAGCAGAGTGTAAAAATACTACGGGTAAAACTAGCTGCAACATAAGGCATGAAAGGTAAAATTACTGACATAAGCAGCTTCCGGTGTTGTAGCTGGCACAGGTGGAGGTCATTTTAAAGCATTCATGCTACCCTGTGATTAATTATTCCCAACCTGAGAGTCAGGACCCTTTTGTGAGATTCCAAGGTAAATCTGAAACTGAAATCAAATCAATCAATTTCTTATACAGTTATTTTTGTTTAGTTTGACTGAATGTTTATCAACAAACAACCAGCCACCACAGCCCCCCCCCCACACACACACACACACACTCTAAAAGGGAGTTCTCGCCAAGTGATTGCTCACAGCAGATCGCTGAGGTTCTCGCTCTAATATTGTTGGGTCTGTGCCTGATAATATAAATGACTGTTGGTGTGAACTTGTCATGCTACACACAAAAAGCTGAACTGAATTTAAATGAAACTCTCTGAAGTTGGAAGTGAAAATCACTCTCTGCTGAAACACAGGGAACTTCTGACAAAGGGTTTTCATTTTAAGCTGGACACACTCACGACCTCTTTTACTCCAGGAAGTCTTAAAAACTGCCCCCCCAAAATGTGTGTATATATATATATATATATATATATATATATATATATACATATTCACAGTACAAATTTTATCTGATTAACTGATTAACAAGGTGCAGAATTTCTTGGTTCTTTGACTTAGTCATAATAAGCCAAAAGGATTGAAAAGGGTTTAATTTGTAAAATGTGTTGCTTTTTAATCATTTTTTTATGTGAAATGTATATTTGCGAAAGATCCAAAATTGCCTGAGTAATGCATGAGCATGAGTTACAATCTCAATGTCACAGCAACCCTGTACAAGGTTGTAATTACTCACAACTAACATAACAGGATTATTAAGAGCTGTATGACACAAAGGTAAACCTCATGATTAAACTGCTATATCTACCCAGTGACATACTTTCTACCCCTGCCCTCTCCTTACCCTTTGAAAATAGCCATACCAGCAGGGTGATTCATCCCAAGAGTTTATTCTCCTGAGCAAAGACAACACAAAAAAGACCTTGAGCGAAACCTACACAAACCTCCCACAGGCTCTGACCGCGGAGGAAGAGCAGTTGGTTGCTTACTCGCTCACCTTTTTCCTGTTAAGAGTGCTTCAGAGAGCTCGCAGTTCACCAGGAGCTGCTTGCCGCAAGTGGAATTCCCAAGCCGAATCAATAATATTATGACATTATACACAATCTAACAGCCCTATTTACCAGCGATTTAAGTACATATTGTTGGTAAAAAGAGGCTTAGGCTGCAAACCTTTGGTGCTGGGTTTTGCTTTACAGCTGTAATACACAGCAAAATCGTCATATTGTTTCGTGGGGAAAAAAAAGCATATATCCCTAAACTTTTGGGGTGTGATATTGTGGCGTGCTCAACTCTGGATTCTTTCAGACAAAAGAAGGATCTGATTCACAAGATCGCAGTAAGGTGAGTGCAGCTAGCTGAGACACACCAGCTCTTGGCCTCCTCACAGGCTGACCAGCGGTGCTGCTGGAGGTAATGAGACCTCTTGTGTGTCCTCTCTGATCTGAAAGTTGAAGAATTTCCCATGTGGCACAGTCATTTCCAGCTTCCGCCTTTACTCTCATCCCGTCGGGTGGGTGGGACAGCAGGCGCAAAAACCTCCACCCTGCGCTGACAACATGTTGCCATTGTCAGCCCACAGTGCCACACGCAAACCTCAGTCTGCCTGCAGTCGTGACAAAAAGAAAAGATTTGCTGTAGTGTGTAGAAGACACTTTCTGTAAGATTTGATTTTTAAAAAAAAAGTTTTATTTTCTCTGTTTATGTTGAGATCTTGCTCTCTAACCTGTGTCCGAAGCAGCTTGTCCTTCTCACAGTTTTATTTCGCTGTATGCTGATGGTTTCCACTGGTCAGCAGGAAACTGAGAGTTAATAAATGGTCTACTTCAGCACCCAGACACACGTGCTGTGTTGCAGATCTCTGTTTCAATGTGTCTTTTGTTTGACGGCTGGTGTTTCAACATCCTCAACTTGAATAGAAGAAGGTCAGCCTGGTGGGGTCTGTGGTTATTCAGGACCCCAACCTGGGGCCCCAGAGCGATGGGGTGATGGGGAAGGAGGGGACAGGACTGAGAACCTCCTCCTATGTCTGACAAATGCCCAGATCCCAACTACTAAAAGTTTTAATTTTCACAATACAGCCTTTTTTGTTTTTTCTCAATCAGCATTTATGTACCATCAAGCGCTTGTGATGCATGGAGCTGATGCATGCAGAACAAAAAGCAATCACAAGACCGGGTGCATGAGGATGACAGCCTCCTACTTTGACATCATCTCCAATCTTTCATTTAGCCGTGATCACAAAGTTCTGAAACAGTAAAGTTGAGAAGCTTATCAAGACCCTTGAATTATATGGCAAAAGTGTAAACAAGCGAGCGAGGCGGCTCAATAGCTGCAGCAGAAGTTTTTCATGACCCCCTAAGTGGCTTGGTGTAAAACACTCTGCCTTTCAGGACAAACTTGGATGCTGCAGCAGCTAAAAGCAGATACAAGCAGAATGAACTTTTGGGTTACGTTTTTTTAATGTCAGCTAAATCAACATAACACAAAAACAAGAAGACCTTTCCTGGGCATCTCAATAAAAGAGGACGATAAACGTGCACAGATGTTTGTTAGCTTGCTTGATTCTCCCAAACTTGCATTTTGTAATCGAAATTAAAATCATACATGACAGAAACTCTCTCTCTCTCTCTCTCTCACTGACAATGGTAAGGAAGTAGAACAGGGAGCAGAGTCAAGCTTACTTTTTTCCACTTGGCCATGCCTTTTGCTTCCTGGACAGATGTACAGCAAGTGAAAGGCAACCTAGTTCTCTATGAGAGGCCCCCCTCAACCCCAACTGGTTCCATATATTCAGACAGCAGGAATTTTGGGAATCAACTTGTTAAACCTCTGTGAAGCAGTAATGACCTACAGCAGCAAGATAGCTGCAGGCTGTGACAAAAATGCTTGTTTTTCATTTAACAGTATGCATCTGCCGTTGTTACCAAAGTTCAGAAAAAATTATTTGATGTGACATTCATTGAAAAATCCGAGCAGCGCAGTGACCGTTATTGCCATGTCCAGTTATTCTACAGCTTGCGTGTAACACCTCAGTCCCACAGCAGCGTGAAACGCACACTAGACAGACCATGTGCTTTGTGCACATCAAGGAGCTAAAGGTAAAGGCAAACCCCACATCAAGACCTTACGCACACACGCGCACCCAGACACGGTTCATTCTGCGAGCGAAATCCACACAGCCTGCTACACTGTAGCCTCCAAGCCCCAGCGCGTTGGAGATCAACGCGGCATCTGTTACTAACGAAATGCACAACCTGCTTATTAACAGCCCGCCGGTTCAGTCCCGACGCCACGATGCGGCGTGATAGTAAATAAAAAGCTGCGGTTTATCATTACAGGCTCCGACGTGCCGCTCAGTGCCAGTTCAAGTGGTCACTCTATTGTTGGGAAACAATCTGAGCCAAAGTGGAAACAAAACCTTTCCGAGACAAGAGGCTCGCAGCGCGACACCGGGAACAAGCAACGTTAAGTTTGCAGCTACTCACCGGGCTATTAAGCGCAGAAAGTCCTCGGTAATTTTCGGCTCTTGTTTTTAAATATCTTTCCCCTTCACGGCCACTGAGAATGGGCTCAGCGTCAGCGGGTGAGTAACTGAATAGAGTCGGGGAGAGCGCAGTAAGTTGAAGTGTCAAATTACATTGGCTATTCTATTACCAAAGGGACCCATGCTCGGTGGCTGCTGACAAAATGTGTCGCGGATTATACGCGGAGAAGCCATCAGGAGAGAGCCGGGAGCGGAGCCGGACTGTCGCTCAGCACAGTGGCCATATGGTATCTGGATCTGCTGGAGCGACCCCGCTCTGAGAGTGGTTCCAACCGGGTCTACCGCATTGTGTAGTTATGATCTGGATTTGGGGATGTTAAAATGGAATGTAGATTTTCAAGAAATAATAGGGCTATTAAAATGTAAGTGTTGGGTCTTTTATTTTGCGTCTCGATACTGAATTTAAAAAAATATATAATGGCAATTTATGACAATTTCTAAGGAAATACTAGTTATAATGGCCTCTAATAAATTGGGATTAAAATTATATGAAAACAGGGAAATATAAAATACTATAGCAACTACCTATAGGCTACTAATGGCAATAATAATAATAATAATAATAATAATAATAATAATAATAATAAAACAGTGGCAGTGAAGAAAATGAAACTAAGCAATGACAATAATTCCAATATAGAGCTTATGTATCATATAATGGCAGTTTATCATCTGCATTAATGTAAACCAAACATATAAACATCAATAATGCATCTCATGGTAATTTAATAATCTAATAAACAGAAGAAAGCACGTGCACGGTCTCTGGCGAGCACATTTACGCACACGCGCGCTGTCACGCCGCGATCCTTCCCGGTGCTGACGCCACCTTCCGTGTTTTGCAGGTCGCCGCTCTCTGATGGAAAGCTCTGAATAACAAAGACATGTTTGAGAGCAGCAGCGGCAGCAGCAGCAGCAGCAGGCTGGGCTGAGAGCTGACGTCAAGAAGCCATGACTGTGCCATGCAGCATCCAGACTCCCGGCCACCACACACACACAAACAAATCAACACACACTCAGGCGCACCGACCTGCTGCTGCTCACTGTGGCCTGCTTGGAAGCAGCCGTGTCAAAAGTTAGAAATACAGCACCCTGCTTGCTGCGAGTGACTCTTCACCTCTGATCGCGGCCACACACGAGTTTTCTTAAGCTCACACACGTATTATAATTACAAGTCATCACACAACAGGCTACATTTCATCTGTCTGGACTGTCTGTCTACGCCAGCTGTCTAAGTTAGAGGGAGGGAATGGGCGGTAACAATAGGCACCATGTGTCCTGCTAAAAGGTGACAGGAAGCATTGATTTCAGTCTGTCCCAAGCTTGTAAGCCAACTGTGAATAAGCCAGGGATGAATGCATCCCTTTAAGGGGAGATTGGAGACAGCTGATCAACAACAGTTACTTAAGAAACAGGATCAAAGTTTTGATCGCAGGATACCAAAGACCCATCAATTTTACTGAGATGTTAATTGCAATAAAGCCCTCTAGTGTTCAATAGGTGATTGTTGCAAGGCGCACTAAACAGCAAAAATCTTTAGTATATACAAAAAGCAACGTTATTAAATGATTGTGGGTAACAACTGTTGGGCGAGCAGACAAAAGCAAAGTAAATCACCAGCAGTGTGGTTTGATTAAAGCCAGCCCAGCCAGCTAATGATTTTTAAGCTACTTTAGTGCTCAGCTGTTATATTCTTTTACACTTGTTGGCTTCTAATCATTACACCTATACTTCTGAATATCCAAAATATGATTTGAGCTTGTGGGAACATTTCTAATAGTTTAGATCATTATTTCCAGGTAACTTTTGTGCAGTTTGGAGCCCCCCAGTGAATTCCTAAATTGCCACCTTTTAGAGAGCTTGAAATAGCTAATTCACCAATTTGTCAGTTAAGCGAGTCACACTAAGATTAAAGAACTGCAAGTATGCAGTGAATTTATTGCATGATTAAATATATGAGCCACCAAAATCAGCAGAGCCTTGCTCCATCAAAATTTGGAGTGTGATCCTCATTTCACCCCAAATTTATGACTTCATCGTTGACAATTCTCAGTAGTTTTGCAGATTAATATTTGGCTATCACGATATTAAATCTTTACTCTAGTAAATCACTGGGTTATTTTAAAAGGAATCGACTCCACAGACCTGTGATCACAATGTTGTAACACCTCCCGAGAGATGGCACGATGAACACCAGTGCAAGGCAGACACACTGATCCAATTAGAGGGGAATTTTCCTTATCACAACTGCTTCAAGGGGATCTGGTCAAGCACAGTCTGCCCGTGAAATGCTTTAAAAATCGTATGCAAAGTGATGCTCAACGGTGCAGCATCATCTGGCTTGTGTAACATCAGATTTATTCGATATGCTTTACTGGCAGGGGCGTGCTGGTCCAGCAGTTAACACTGTCACACCACAGTGAGATGCACACAGGTTTGATTGCTGGCTTTTTCTGAATGGACTTTCTGTATTCTACTATGTTGACCCTGGTTTCATTCTCTTGTCAGCAGTGGCAGATTAGGGACCGTAAAGCTTGAACTCTCAGGGAGGCACTGAGGACAGCAGAAGTGGCGATCATGTATAATGTGTAAATGTAAAAATGTAAATGTGCACGAATCAACACTTTTATTTCAACTATGAAAAAAAATCAATAATAATATGTATGAGATGGTCCATAGTAATTAATCTATAGAGAATCAATGTCTAATTCTTTTTTGTTTCAGAATCCTTATCTTTGTCTAACATTGAGATTTTCTTGTTCTTGCATGATGAATTTTGAACATGTTTTCAAATAAGTGTGATGTTGTCAGTGAAATATATATATATTTATAAATTATTCAAAATATTTCCAATACATGAATTCACAGAGCTGCACAATGTTCGTGCTGAACCTGTCTGCAAACTGTCACAATTCTAGTGAAATAACCTGTTAATGTTGGGGAAAATATTGTTGTCTTGGTAAATAATGTCAACAGTGATGACAACAGACGGGCTGTCTCACTTTTTTAATATGAACCGCAGTGGGGTTTTTTCCAGTGTTTTCACCGTCATCAGTCAAAAGCTGATCACACACTGGGTTTTGCATGCAAACAAATGTTTTGGGGGACAAGGGAAATAATTTGATTTTGCTCATTTGAGTGTCAATTTCAATTTTTATTCTTATATTTTATTAGAGAGATGGTTTGTCCAAAAAAAAAGAAAAAAAAGAGGCCATATGGCTGCCTCAAAGATGGCTAAGTGGCTTATCCTGCCATATTATAAGTTAAAATTGAGTAAGCTTTAAATGCCTAAATATTTTTTAATTTCCTCACTGATATTTTCTGCTATAAACCTTTGCGGGGAGCTATACATGTGGCTGAATTTTTCAAATGGAGTACAAAACACATTGCTGATGTTGGACTCCAGCACATCCTGCTGCTCCTTACATAAAAACAGCACAATGTGATCTTTGAAAGCGTGGGCAGGGAGATGTCTGTGTTCTCATTTACAGTCCCCACCTGGTTTATGAATGAACAACCGCCAGGCTCTAGAGACCAGCCCACATCCTCCGCAACAAACCAACCACTGGCTGTCTTCCAGTCAAAATGTGCTCTCAGTGCACTCTTTACTCCACTGTGGACCAAGAGCTCATGCTGCTCAGCGGTATGTCCGAAAATATGGAGAGAAAGGATAGCCTTGGAGTCATACAAACCCCAATGTTTGGCAATTGTTTGCGCATATTTCATGTCACTGTCTTTAGATCAGCTTTAAAATGACTGCTATGGATGACAGCTTCTCTACTTTGATATTTCTAAGCTCTTTTCATAGGCATCCTTCTTCAGACAAATGTGTTACTGGGGTTCCGTGTGTAACCTGGTGTCAGCACTGCAGACTGTTAAACTGTGAAGTCTGCTCAACAAATAGGAATGCAAAGGATGGTAGGAAACAGCAGGGCAATTAGGAGGGAGAGGACATGGCTCTGCAAACAGAGGAGACGATTGCACTCGATTTGACAAAAAGGCATGAGGGAAATCTGTTAAACCCCACTGATTCTCATTACAAGAGGAGAGGCAGACAGGAAGAGAAGAGACATACCTAGACAGGTTGTGGTGAAGCCTCCTGACAATTTCCTCCCCTCATTTTTCCCTTAGACCTTTTTTTGAGCAGCACCAGCAGAAAACTGGCTGCTGGCACCCCATGCTGCTCTGCTTTGGGGGAGCGGAGAGCCAATCAATGTGTGCTCACAAAGGGGGAAGAGCATTCAGAAAGCCAACTGTTCCCCCAGGCCATGGGCAATGAAGAACTGGGATAGACAGAGGCAGACAGTGCAGGCAAGGGGGTTGACAACATGTTTCCTTTGCTGCTATACTGAGAGGAATAACGATCACTGCAACAGTGACATGCGGCAAATATAATACTGTTAGACAGACGGCAGTTCACTGCACAGATGCAGAAATTATTATAAAGCATCATGATAAGATAGCAGCAATGGATGATTTTATAATTTGCCATTTTACAGACTTTTTAGTCAGTTTAATAACAAAAAAAGCAAATTCACATATGTTAGATGAACAAAAAAAAATTGTTATTCAGTTTATAGGACAGATAGGTTGGCAGTCCGAAACCCAAAATATATAAACCCATTTATATTTAGTTTTAAAAAATAATAATAAGAGTCAGAAAGGGTGCTGTTTTGGCCAAATACATTTTTCTGCCAAGCGACTAACCCACTCTCCTCATGTATACCAAACACTCCGGCAGCCTATTTAACCATTTCCCACCACTCTCCGACATTCCGGTGCAGCTGCTAGTGCTGCCTTGCTTTGCTGCCTGCTGTTCCGACCCCTCCACCACCCGTGCATCCACCTGTAAGCTGGGGGTATTTACTCATTACGCCTCAGTTTCTGGAGAGTCACTGGGAGTGATTAGCTGAGAGCCTAATAATATATACTAAACCAAAATATAGTTTCTAACTATATGCTGCTGCTGTTTAAGGAAATCTCTTCAAACTTGCTTTGAAGACACCTTAAATTTATTAAATGAAACAGTCCACACCTTCACTGAACTGAAGGGCCTTTTGGCACTTCTGTTCAACCAGTGTGAATGTTTATGATAAATAACTAATATATAATTATTCATGGACCTTTACCTTGCTGCTTTTTTCCTCCCTGTGTTTTTTCTTTTGAGCGCAGAGGGATCAGTCCTTTTTTGTGATCTGCTTGCAAACACTAACAGTGACCCCAGCTCTGACAGTGAAAACAATCAAACCAGCAACAAGTTGTCAGTCTGTTAACGTATCAATCAAAAATTTTCACTTTCTCTTGGGTGATTACTATTGATATATCACAAACGCAAAACTATACATTTATCCACTTGTTTTGTACGACATTTCACGGGCTCTTAAGGGCCCTCTGCAGGTTGAAGCAGCAGCTTAGTCTGCCTCGAGGAGACTCCGGCAGCAGATAACTGAAACAATCTTTCAAAAGTGGATACAAGCACCAAAATGTGCATGTTTGTCCCTCTGGTACTTGAATTTTCAAAATTTTCCAATTTGACTATCATTTCCATCTTAGAAAACGGCTATTTTACTACATCATTTCAAGCACTGGATACATTTCAGAGCTTTTATTTTTTTAAATTAAATACTTTTGACTATAAGTGAGTTCAATGCATAATTTAAAAGCTTCCTTTTTTTTTTAAAGTAAAACAAAATAATTGCATTGACATGTATGTTACATGTTCTTCTAATGGTCTAATGAGAATTGTTGCTGCACACTGCTGTCCAGGTCTAGGGATTACACTTCTAACCCTTTGAAAGCACTATGATGCATACAGCTATGTTTGGACATTTAACATGAATCTGGTGCCAATTTATGACTGCGTGAGTCAGTGAATTTTATGTATTCGATGCATGAAGACTCCTTTACCCTTGGCTCTACTCTCACGCTGGCACCCTCTCTGTCATTTTTTAACCACTTATTTTTTTTTAACAGGCTAACACAGAGAGACAGATAACCCTTTACCGTCACGCCAACAGCCACTTTAGACCAGTTAACCTGACAAGCATGTCTTTGGAGAGGTTGAAAACTAGAACCTTCTTGCTGCGAGGCAACTGGTGCACCACTGTGCTGAGCAGCTACTGTTATATTGGCTAAATTATTTAAATAATCTAACTACACTATCAAGTTTGTAAGGTTAGTTAGTGTTCTCTGTGTTCTACCCAACTCCTGCTTTAGTCCTTTTTTTTCCTGTAATGTCGAGTTATCTGCTGCACTAAAACTTTTTAGTGCTACTGCTTGGTAATAAAGGGCTCACTAGAGACAAACAAACAAACAAAAAAACAATCACAAATATCTTTGATTATGTGCTTCATTCAGTTTTTCATTCATGTTCTTTATGCCACAGTGCCATGCAGCTGATCAATACTGTATGTGTGGGCTATAGATGTTTTGTCATGCAGTAGGAATTATGTATAATTTGCGTCAAACAATCCCTGCGTGGCAGACTGAGCTCACAGCGGGTGTTCCATTTAATAAAATCACTTAGTATAACAGCTCCCACCTTGACATCTCTGTGTTCCTCTCAGAGGAAACAGTTTAGGTGTATTTCAGTGCTATGAAGACTTTTTTTTGTTTTCCTTTTATGTATTACCTGACAGGAGGTTAACTAGCTATTTCCAGCCCCATTATTCTTCTATAACTCCAGGGCAGAGTGAAAAGTCAATTATAGTCAAAGCACACTGTGTTTGTTGGAATCCCATGCTTGTGACATACCCCGCTGAATCATTTTGTGCTAAGTGCAGGCGTTTAATTATTAGCAAGACATTATAAGGCTTAATGAGATACCACATCAAATTGCACTGTAGTTTTATACACACTCAATTTAAAAAAAACAAAACAAAACAAAAAAAAAACTGCATCTCACCACGATGGCAGTTTCACAACAATATCAGAGCCAGTCTGTCCAGCCCTGTGACATTTAAGTAAGATGCTCTCCTTATCATAGCGGATGGGTTTCAGCTCCTCGACTGGGAAATGTCACATGTTTTTTAAGGTCAGGTTGAATCTCTGCAGTTATTTTTCATCAAAAGAGCTTAGTGATTCTCTCTTATGATAATGTGCTTCTACATTATCGACATACCTGCACTGACATGGTGCCGATCTGCAGCATAATTCAAAAGTTAAAACACAACCCTGGACACGCTTACACTGATATAGATTTGAAAAGCTGTGACGGATTAAGTGTCGTGCAGCTTCTTGGTGTGCCTACCTTATTCTCAACCTGTTTGTATCCACCGTCAGTTAGTGGTTTCTCATTTTTCATAGTCTCGCGCCGAACCGCCGTATGTGAACTTGTGAACTCGTGATAGGTCTTGCTTGTAGGTGACAAAGCAATATTTGTAGCAGAGCTTTTCCATTAGAGAAAAAAATAACACTGAAAATTCAACATATTGCACTGCTTTATTGCATCACAGTGCCCCAAGAAGCTATGGTTCTGCTTCTTCCTCCATAATGGAGATCCCCCAGTGTTATTGAGTGCACAAAGAAGCCCTTGTCGTTTTTCAGGGAACTGACACCAAAAGCTTCCCTTTTCCTCTGATGTTTTAGAGCTCTAAAACATTTTCTGCAAACTACTGCTGCTGGATTTTTGCGACAGTGTTTGGCCAGTTTAACTACAGGAACAAGAAAAATGTACAGGCGAACAAAAGAAGGTTTGAAATGGAAAGTACAACAGCTGTGTGTTAAATAAAGGGGATGTGCATATTGCCATCATGTGTAGAGTAGCTGGAGAGAGGATGCAGAGACAGGTAAGGGTAACAATGACAACTATAACAAAGTTTTTTTGGGGCTTTTTTTTAGCTGACCTAAAAAGTCCAACAAAACAGGAATCCAAAACAGCAAACATGAGAAGCAGGAGAAGAGCATGGGGTGACACACCCACACAGAGGTGTGTGTGTGTGTGAGACCACATTGGTAATTAGGCACAGATGGAACACAAATACAGGAGAAACCAGAAACACAAAGAAACCATAGCACCAGCAAACACAACCAAATAACAGCATAAAAGTCACCAGTTTCCTGTTTTTTCCAGGAAAGGGTGCCACAGACAGGAAACTTTTGGCAAGCTTCTGCTCAATTGTGAACATGTTTTCATCTTTCTTTCTTCGAGTCATTGCAAATGTACACGCAAAATTATCAGGTTAAAAATTCCGTGGGGTGCAAATGTTCAGCTGCTGGGACAAGCCAGTGCTTAACAGTTTATGCACAAAGTGTGCACTCGTCACAGTTTTCCAGTGGAGTGCAGATGGACAGAGGTTGCCACTCCAGCATTTTTTTTTAGCTGGAGTGGTCCTGTTTCTCAGAAAACTCTCAAAACATCCATCTGCTCTTTAAAGGTGTCACACCTCTTTCCTTTTCTGTACTTGTGGGCACAGCATCAGAATGGCAGCTCTGTAGTTTGTTGGCCCAGAAAAACTTTTGTGTGCCTTTATGAAAGCAGTCGAGGGATTTATTCATTCATCAGTGCTAATGTCCATCCATTTATCCATTTTCTTCTGCTTATCCAATTCAGGGTCACGGCTGGAGCCTATCCCAGCTGCCATAGGGCGAGAGGCAGGGTACACCCTTGACAGGTAGCCAGTCTATGGCAGGGCTTACACAGAGAGACAGACAACCATTCACACTCACATTCACACCTATGGGCAATTTAGACTCACCAGTTAACCTAACCCCAATAACTGCATGTCTTTGGACTGTGGGAGGAAGCCGGAGTACCCAGAGGAAACCCACGCAGACGCGGGGAGGACATGCAAACTCCACACAGAAAGGTCAAATGGTGGATTCAAACCCAGGACCTTCTTGTTGTGAGATTACAGTGTTGCTAACAGTGTGCTAAATAATCGAATTTATTTTTAAGTGAATTGAAAGCTGTGCTATATATGAACAGTTTTGTAATAGTCATAATCAGTAGCCAGATCTTTATTTGTAGTACAGTTGTTATCAATACCTTTGATTGCTCTTTAATTTTGAATCAATTCTGCGGTAAACTTGTAATCTAGCAGCGTTTATCCTGGCTCAAAACGAACGACTATTCATCCGGATGACTAGTTTGTGTTACTTTACCTAACATGCATTTTTTTTCTATGCACCTTTTTGCTGATACTTTTGGCCATTTAATTTTATTTTATTCTCATAAACCCCCCAAAACATATTGCAATCCTGGTGACGTTCCTTTCAAGGAAGGCCAACAACTCTTTGTATGCAGGAAAAACCCTGCCTACGTACCTCTTGGTTTGGGTCAGGATTGATCCATTATTGTGGCTGATGATGGGCCAATTTACAGACTTTGCAATATTGGAATAACCCTGGTCCTACTTATTCCAAAAGGTATCTGCTTAAACTTTATCTTACAAGACCCAATAGAAATATAATACAATCTTATGACCTTCCCAAGTAAGGCTTTATTTATTTATAATTCCTAAAATGAATCAGTCATTGCCATATTACACAATATGAGGTTAATAATTCAAAAGGTGCAACAGCTTGTTAAGCCCCATGGAGGGCAGCAGTAGTACCTGTTTGTGGTTGCACACATGCAGACACACACTTGTACAAACAAATCCACAGCACCATCTACTTCTGCTGCTTTACAGGTTCTCTTAGCCACCCGTCTGTTTGGCAGAGGTTGCCGGGCAACAGGCTTCGTAAACGTGGCACCTGACACGCTGAAAGAGAGAGCAACCAGCCATTCTCTTATCATGCTGAAAAATGAAATTCTTCTGCATGCCTACACAGAACAGTTAAATAAAATGCATAAATAGAGGAAGTTTTTGGAGTCACCACCATACTTAATGTTAAGTGTCTTATAATAAATGTGTATCAGTATCAGGGACACAATCATCATAAATTAATTATATGTGCAAAGCAAGTAAAAAAAAAAAAAGTGCTGCAAAAAATACTCATGATCACAATAATACAGGTTTTATTCCAACATGTGGCTATTATGTGGCTACTTATATATAGTACCAGTCAAAAGTCTGGACACACCTTCTCATTTAATGTTTTCATGTTTTTCCTACATTGTAAATTAATACTGAAGTCATCCAGACTATGAAGGAACACATAAGGAATCATGTAGTAAACTTAAAAGTGTTAAACAAACCAAAATATGTTTTAGATTTTAGATTCTTCAAAGTAGACACCTTTTGCTTTGATTACAGCTTTGCACACTCTTGGCATTCTCTCAATCAGCTTCATGAGGTAATCACCTGAAATGGTTTTCCAACAGTCTTGAAGGAGTTCCCAGAGGTGCTGAGCACTTGTTGGCTGCTTTGCCTTCACTCTGCAGTCCAACTCATCCCAAACCATCTCAATTGGGTTTAGATCAGGTGATTGTGGAGGCCAGGTCATCTGACGCAACACTCCATCACCCTCTTTCTTGGTCAAATAGCCCTTACATAGCCTGGAGGTGTGTTTGGGGTCATTGTCCTGTTGAAAAACAAATGATGGTCCCACTAAGCAGCAAACCAGATGGGATGGCATGTCGCTGCAGAATGCTGTGGTAGCCATGCTGATTAAGTGTACTGGATTTTGATAAATTGCCAACAGTGTCACCAGCAAAGCACCCCCATACCATCACACTTCCTCCTCCATACTTCATGGTGGGAACTACACATGTAGGAACCATCCGCTCACCTTTTCTGCGTCTTACAAAGACATGGTGTTTGGAACCAAAAATCTCAAATTTGGACTCATCAGACCAAAGGACAGATTTCCACTGGTCTAATGTCCATTCCTTGTGTTCCTTGGCCCAAGCCATTCTCTTCCTCTTGTTGTTCTTCCTTAGAAGTGGCTTCTTTGCAGCAATTCAACCATAAAGTCCAGATTCACGCAGTCTTCTCTGAACAGTTGATGTTGAGATGTGTGTGCTACTTGAACTCTGTGAAGCATTTAGGTGGGCTCTTATCTGGGGTGCTGTTAACTTGCAGTTTCTGAGGCTGCGTAACTCTGATGAACTTATCCTGTGCAGCAGAGGTAACTCTTGGTCTTCCTTTCCTGGGGTGGTCCTGATGAGAGCCAGTTTCATCATAACGTTTGATGGTCTTTGCGACTGCACTTGAGGATACTTTCAAAGTTCTTGAAATTTTTCAGATTGACTGACCTTCATTTCTTAAAGTAATGATGGACTGCCGTATTTCTTTACTTGGTTGAGTAGTTCTTGCCATAATATGGATTAGAACATTACTCAAATAGGGCTATTCACTGTATACCAACTCTACCTCTTCACAACACAACTGATGGTCTCAAACACATTAAGAGGGCAAGAAATTCAAGAAATTAACTCTTGACAAGGCACAGCTGTTAACTGAAAGCCATTCCAGGTGACTACCTCATAAAGCTGACTGAGAAAATGCCAGAGATGTGCAAAGCTGTCATCTAAGCAAGAGGTGCCTAATTTGAAAAATATAAAATATAAAACATTCTGGTTTGTTTAACACTTTTTTGTTTACTAAATAATTCCATATGTATTTCTTCATACTTTGGATGACTTTAGTATTAATCTACAATGCAGACAATTTTTAAATAATGAAAAACCACTTAGAAGGTGTGTCCAAATTTGTGACTGGTACTGTATGAAAATTAATGTTTACCTGAAGATGCGTTCGATGGCTCCATCTTTGCAGGTTTTGAGCAGATGAATTACAGCCTCAAATGGCTCCTGAGTTTTGAGGTCTGAGTGTTTTTCCAGTATCTTGAAGGGAGAGCAGTGGTAATGCATTTTAATATGGATGGAGAAACGATTGTGGCTATTGTGAAGAGAATTTTAAGGTGATGTGTATTGTGAAAAACGTTTGTTAATACAAAGGACCCAGACATACCTGGCCAAGCCGCACAGTGTTCTCCAAAACTAAAGGAGCCAGTTTTCTCTCCAGTTCCTCTATTCCCAGCAGCATGTGTTCCACAAACAGAGACAGAGAAAATATCCGATTCCATCCAGCTCTAAAAGCAAAGACACACAGCAAATAACCTTTCATTTCAATACAGCTCAAACAGTTATCTAAAGACAATCTAAAAACCTCAGTCTCTGGACCATTTGAATATTTTTACTTAAGCTTGACTTACTGAACTCTCCTGACGATCATCTTGCTTCTCTCTCCATAACGTCTCACACTTTCCTCTGAGCAGATTAACTCAATAGGAACCTGGATTTTTTTCACCTGCCTGAGCCACGCTTGTCTGTGGGCATCTGTTTTCAAATCTGTGGGCTCCAGGTACTCCACACATGCAAAACCAGCATACACATCGAGTACCTTGGAGACAGGGGAACATGACCAATTGCTATTAAAGTCCACTGAAAACTGCAAAATAAATAAATAAATTGAGGCTTACCAGTTCAACCCCATCTTTTGCATTAGGATGAATCAGGAGGTGCTGAATCAGCTGAGGTGCAATGGACATAATTCTGGAGAGGTTCTGTAGCCGGTTTTTGAACTCATGATATGCAGTGTGGATCCATGGAAGAGATGTCACTGTTTCTGTGTCATTGAGCTGCAATCGCAGTTCACTGACACAAGAATTCAAGGCACCACACAGGAGCTACAAGAATAAATAATTTGCATTAGTACGTACTGCCACACACCATCTGACCACCATCAAATATAACAGCAACAACAACAACAACAAAAAAAAAACTACCTGGAGCTCTTCATGAGAAGTGACATTCATTGTCATAGAGATGAAATCCTGAAGGTAACGGTGGAAAAACTCTGCCTGCATCTCTGGATCTGCTTTCGCTATGTAGCGCCCAAGGGGCGTCTTCCAAAAGAACTCAACAAACTGTTTTTGAGTGTGCCCTGGCAGACATACAAACTTTATGTAAAAACAAAAAAAAAGTTACAACATATATGAATTATTATGGCAGTAACAAGCCACTACCTTCATTCTGAAGTGCATGAACCCAGAGTTCCTCCAGGCAGTCCTTAATCCTCCAGCTGAAGGGCATGCTGCAGCTCATATTCTTATCTTGCGCAATGTAGTTCTGTACAAGCATTGTTCTTGCCTCAGAGCTGTAGGCAGTTCAAAACGCAGTGAACAAAACATCAAACATTTTTAGCTACGAGAAAAATGGTTTCTTCAATAAAATGTGAATTATTAACAACCCTTACATGTGGTCTAGTGTTAGGTGTGAAGTTTCCAGCAGCTTTTCATTGCCAAAGATATCTAACCATAGCCTCTTAACAGATTCCCCACAGTTGGTATCAAGCAGGAGGTCCATGTTTTGGTCGCGGTCTATGAGTGAAACGAGATGCGCCAAGAGGGGACAACCACAGCTTGAACACGTTTCCATAAGGTGTGCCTGTCGTGAATGGAGAAAAAAGAAGTTAACAGTGGTTATCAAATAAATAGGAATATCAATGGGTAAAAATAAACTTTTATTGCATTTCATGGAAGACTAAAGCACTCACCTAAAGGTGCCGCCTTCTTGCAAAGCATCTATGTTTGAGGCCTCCTTAAGAACCCAGTTGCTCTTGATGGATGAGAAGGTGTTGCCATCGTGAGTCACCAACAATGAGTGAAGACGCCTCTTCACCGTTTGCAGAAATTCACCTAACAAAGTCAGACAGAATAATGAGCGCTGCAACTGCTGTAACGAAAAACTACTGAAAAAAAAAGAGTTGTTTGTTGGTACCTGTTATTTCATCATTGTCACTCAGGAGTGTCAGAAGGATCTCAACTCTCTGAGTACTGCGAAGGCCACTTTCCACCTGGTCCTTCAGCATGCCTACTGCACTCTGCACACAGCTCCTCAGCAGCGCTGTGGTGTCCACAATGCTTTGCTGGCCCTGCAGAAGAACATGCTGATTAAAATCTCATTGTCAAGAGTAATCCTGAATAAAATAACATGTCATTGTTGTAATACAACGTGTAGACCATGTAAACATGTCTAAACTTACCTGCTCCTCATGCTCAGTTTCCTCCTGTTCAGTCTCAGTGTACATGTCATCGATCTCCATGGCTTGAAAAGAAGTTTTACAATTTAATTACCACGAAGTGAAGAAAATATAGAGAGAAAGTAGCACTATTTTCTATAACTGATTTATCATCAACTAACCTTCAGCCTTTTGCATCTTTGTTTCAAACATTTCACTGATTGTCATGTTTTGCAAAGTTTTGATGTCTGAAACAATGTCTTTTGAACGCCTGAGGTCATCAATATGAACTGATCTCCAGGGGCCTGTAAATATTAACACATCTCAGATTATTGTCCATCCTTTAAACAACATGATAAAAAATAAAGAATTCAAGTTGTGTTAGTCTTACCTCCATGAAAGCCAATGTAAGAGGTTCCTCCTTCCATTCTTGGCAGTCTGGTGATGAAGTACACAAACACCTTGCTACCCCTGTTCTCCTGGGTTATCTTATTGATTTCATTTATCGATGAATACCTGGAAATGAACAACAACCCTTAATATGGCAAAACCCCAAAGCAGGTAAAACCCTACTAAGAGAAAGTGTTGGACCTACTTTGCAGACGCAATGAGGTTAGTGCTGTGACTGGCTTCATCAAAATCACTCTGGATGATGAGGATCTTGTTGCAGGGCCCTGTGCTGCTGCTTTTATTTTTAGCTGTGAGGAAGTTCCTACAAGAAAATAAGGATATCTTTACACTGTGAACACATTTCAAAATCACAGTCACACTCATGCAATATTTACTTATAAACATATTCTAAACATACAAATGCCAAAATAGCGTTAGAACAACAGCACTAAGCAGTAAATTCAGTAACGGAGAGCTCAGTTTCATTAGTTAATTGTATGTTTATGTTACTAGATACCACAGCAACAGTCTACCACAGTACAGTCTACTGTACTAATGAATATGACAGTGCTTATAAGTATAATATTTGTCTTCACAACTTTATTTCCATGACAATTTACTTGGTAAGTTACTTTGTGAATGAATATGATTTGGGTAACCTGAACATACCATAACATATGTAAAATGATATATTCCCTAATAGATAAACAAACCTGATCTTCTTCAAGAAGGAGTGTTCTGTGTCAAACTGCTGGAGTGAGAGAAGCTCAACACTATGCAACATTCTCTCCAGTGGTTCCAAGTCAAAAGCAGTCAAAAGTCGGGAGAATGTTGTCACCTTTAGTTTAAAATTACAATTAGACCATACAATTGCTTACAACTCAATATATAATATAATATGAAACTGGCATGACAGCTTTAGTTACCTCTGTGAAGAAGGAGCAGCAATGGACTTCCTGCCTTGTGTGAGCAAGTATGTAGTCGGCCAAACAGCTGTTATTCTGCTCTTCAAAGTAGATCTTGGCCAAATAATCACTCTCCATTTTTGGAAGGCCTGTACAATCCAACCGCACCACTGAGTCTGGTGTAGCACATTTGAGCAGTATGAGTTTAGCCTCATCAAGCATTCTCCTCTCAGAATCTGAGATTTCCAAATTGTCCTTCTGGTTCTCTGTTACTTGAAGAACTACAGAAGCACATGTGTCTGAGTGGTAGCCAATGAACACGTCTGGGGGTTGGTACTTGTATGTCTGAGCCACTGCTGCATGTTGACTGTTGTGAGTTACAAAATGCTGAACCCATTTCTCCAGTTCCTTCACCATCCTCTTCTGCTCAGTTTTCAGGACAGTCTGGATGTCCAGGTAGTGTTTCTCCAGTCTGTTAATGAGAGGTATTGGGAACTGTTTGTAGACCACTTCTCTTTCCTCAATGACGATTAGCCGGAAGTCTTTGTGCACCCTGCATTTTACACGATGGGTTCCCAGTCCAAGGTCCACATATTTCTGCCCTCCCAAGTAGACATAGTATTGGTTGAGAGCATCATAGAGACTTTCATAGAGGTTCTGCAAGTTTAAGAGCACAACTGTTTGACCCGTTTCCATGCATATCTTTACTCTGTTGATGTTACGACAGATTTGGGTATACTCTTGGTCTTTTGGAAAGCTGGAACCAAAGATTATTTCTGGTTGACCTCTTTCTGAAAAAAACGACTGCTGCAGAATCTGCAGGGCTGCATAGTTTTTAGTTAGCACCAGGAGGTATCGACATTCTTCTTCTTGTCCAACTGCATGAATGTTTTCTCTCACAAACTCAATAGCACTGATGTTCTCCAGGTTTGGTGAAATCTGCAGTCTTGTCGTGAAAACAGTGACTGGATCTACATTATCTTTGCCACTGAAATTTCTCAGCACTGCTTTGACGGTTTCTTCTGCTGTGGGCTTCCGCTGAGAAGCTTTGGCCACTGCAAAGATCATCTTTATCAAGCTGTAGTAGTCACGTAGGCCAAAAAAACCTTTCCCTTGTTTGCGGCAGATGTTCAAGTAGGCTCTTGCAAAGGGTTGGAAGAAATCCCTGACCTTCTCCAAAATCACTGCGTCAGAGGAGCAGATGCCTTTGGCACTTTCAATAAGTTCCCTCTCATCAGGGTCACCACGGGACACAAAAATGCCTCTGTTCATCTTTGCAGGGTCCAGCGCCCAGTTGGAGATGCCAATAAATCCAACCTTTTTGTGTGGTAGTGGCTCATCGTCAATGCATCCCTCCTCCAGCAATGGATGAAGAGTTTTCAGGGGCATCTTTGGAGAGTCCTCTGCAAGCCCGATCTCATCGAGAACCACAACTGAAATGTACTCATTCAGGTTTTTTCCTTCCTGAAAGCGTCCACATTGCTTGAATGTATTAATGATGCCTTCTGGTGTTGAGTGAGGGCTGCACTGGAAGGACACCAAATGGATCTGTTTGAGCTTTTTGTACAGGTCAGAATGAGCAGCTTGTCCCTGCATTGCATCTGCCACCAGAGTTTTAGACAGAGATTTTGAACTTCCTGGTTTGCCCACCAAGAAGAGAGGGATTCTGAGTTCAATGCAGAGAACCATCATGAAGACATTCTCTTTAAGGGCACTGTTTCTTGCAATTGTATCCCCCATTGGCACACCACTCAAAAGTAAATCTTGCATGAGTGAGATTTCCTGCATTACCTTTGATGGGCTGTATAATGCTGGCAGGCTTTTGCTGATTTTCTGCCTGTATTTATCCTTATCTTCTAAACAGGCATGGTAGCACACTCCAATGGCCATGACTAGAGACCAGAGAACAGGGTCTCGCCTCTCAGGGCATCTCTGATGTCTTTCGTCCTTCTCAGCATTTTTATTACTCTCAAATTGTTCAAGCTCTGCAAAAAACATTTCGTGGTTGTCATAGAACCAAACAAAAGCTTGCATGCAACGTTCAACATCTCTCAGGCTGACAAAGCTGCATTCATCCTTTCTGGCACGCATGTACTTTTGTGAAGTTGAAAGGGCATCAGCGATCCACTTGAGATAACATTCATCAATTACTTTGTTTTCAGCCACTCTTTGTACAATCTGCTGGATGTATATTTTCTCTGTGTGATCATTTAACTGTCCAAAGTCCCACACCAGAGGAATCATGCTTGGTGGCAATGCTTGAACTCTATACACCAACTGTCGGAGAGGAATAGAGCCGATCTTTTCATCTGTCTCTTCAGCTCGAACTCGGTACCCAAGTCCTGCAGATTCCAACCTTTGAATCATCTCATCCGTGTGTTTTCGGTAAGGGTTGCATGCAGCAATAACTGCAACCCGCTGTTGGGTGTCAAAGTTTCCCCCTTCACCGTCTTATCACAGAGAACCTCCTTAATACTGCTGATAGCCTCGGTAGTGTTGGCCTCATCAAAAAACAGAACAGAGTCAAATCCATAGTCTAGTTTGTTGATGGAAGCAATGTCTTCCGCTTCTCTCACTTTGGTGTAGATCATCTCTGAAGTTGTCCCTCCATGCACCTTGACAAGTTTCATATTCTCAGTGGCCACTCCACTCCTCCGCAGTTCACAAAGGAACTTGATGAGCCTTGTCTTACCACACCCTGTTTCTCCCATGATAATGACAGGGATGCCACATCTGAACCGCATGTGGATTGCAAGCATCTTCAATATGTTGTCGGTTGTGAGCTCATATGTTTCATCTGGGTCAAGAGGCCACTGGATACCGAGAACATTACAGATTCGCTCTATTTTCTCTCCTCTTGGAAGGCGATCAAAGTCGATGTTGAAAGGGACTCTTTGCAGGTTTAAGCCTTCATACAATGCCCTTGTCATGACATTTTTTTTAATCACCCTTCCAGAGGCTGGATCAATGGCATCGACAAAATTCTGCTCATTGAGCTGAAGATGGAAACCTATAAAGGTCATGGACACATGGTCATCATTGAAGAATATGTATGGATGTGGTTCTGTTTCCCATCTTTTTCTAATAAGAAAAGGAGCCAAGTCTTCATCTCTGACACCAGTAAGATCGATCTGCAGCCTGCCAGGACTCTGGTCAGAAATGCTGAGTGACGGAGTGGCAAAATCCTTTGCCATCAGAATCATGAAGTCTACCACAAAGGTTTTAAATCCACTCAGTGTGTCCCCAGTGAAAGTGGCATCACAAAAAACAGAAGTCTCACAGTCTTTCAACTGAAGATTAAGGAACCATGCAAAATTTCTTAGTTCGGCCCAAGATGGATCTGTAACACCGCAAAACATGAGAAGCATCTGAAGGCATTCGACGTGTGTCCCCTCAACACCCTGATAAGTGAACACATCTAAATCAATGTGGTTATGAAACCGTGTGAGATACTGGTATGGTCTCTGAAAAGCTTCACTCCTGAATTCTTCATCATCCATCAGTGGGTCATCGTTGCTCACAATGGTCGGATCTTCTTGCTTCCTCATCTCTAGCATTAGTACCTCTTTGGGTGGCCGGCAGAAAATATTTGGGAACACATCTATGAATGTGCATTTTACTGCCTGAATCTATACAGACAAAAAAAAAAAAAACCCAGGTAAACAACAATTAAAAGTCAGGTAACAAATGATTAGTGTTTGTGGTTATAAAAACTCTTACCTGCCGTGGAACATTCCTGCCTGACTTCACAGTGGGCTCCAAAATCTCTACAAGGTACAGCTGCTTGTTATTGCACTTCCACATCTTTCCCTCAGAGTCCATCAAATAGCGCAAAATCAGCAACTTGAACAGGAATTCATGAAGGCCTTTCTGCACCTTTTCAAAAGAAACAATCATTTAACCTTTGATGTACACTGTGAAAACTGTCCTATTGAAAAGGTTATATTACATTAAACAATCCACTGATTGACCATTACCGAAGATGTAATGTCAAAATGGAACACTGTCAGGTCTTTCCTTCTAGGGGCATCCAACAGTGATTGAAGGATGACATTCTCATCAACATTAGGTTCAATCAGGCGAATGCATTTCATCACTGATGATTTTTTGGTTGAGCGCTTCAGTTTTTCATACAGCCTCCTGATGTAAAGTGATTTTCCTGCAATTACAAAGGTCAAATGTAAGGTGCGAATTTTGAAAAACAAAATTTTATCCATTCAGTAATATTTTAAAATGCTTGTATACATACCAACGCCAGCCCTTTTGGCTGAGATGACACCAACGCAGAGTCTGTCTTTAAATGCAGCTGCAGCACTGCACTGATCTGCTGGAACAGCATAGTGTTTCTGGAGGTAACTCTGGATTCTTGCCAAAAGCTCCTTTGGAATCATGTGTAATCTGTACTGGCTGAAGGCTGATGGAAGGTAGGCATGCTCTCTTTCTGAGCTGCAAATGATAACAAGTCTGTAATCCTTCCTACTCTGCATTTTAATTCGCTGAAAAAAGTTCTCAGCTTTAGAGCTCACATCATAAGGGAGGAGATCCCCATACAGTAAACAGTATATCTTCTGTCCTCTGTAGCCTGTGCTGAGACAGCGTCTGAGGAATAGCTCCACCTGTTCGTATGGTGTTGTGGAGTTGCAGAGGAGGACTTCATCATAGGTGGGAAGTATCTCATTTTCACTGTTCATGTAAATGGAGATGCAAGATGTCAGCACGTCATCATGTGGGCAAACAATGAGGTTTGGGTTTCCAGCGGCCAGGCCTCTGGGTAGCTGTCTGTGTATGAAATTCCCAGTGTCATAATCAGAAATGTCTTCTTCCTGACTCTCATTGTGTTTGTTGGCCAGTATATCCAACAGTCTTCCAAGATTTTTTATATCAAGAATGCTGGGGAGAAAATTCCTCATGTCTTTCATATAAGCATTCCATATCTGATCAAATTTTGGTAAACCCTTTGCCTGTTCCACAAGACTTGCCAGAGGATCCAATTCACCGATGAAGTCTGGGTCTTCTCCTTCGCTTGGCACCACAACAAAGGTCTGAAACTCAATGTCCTCATTTTGCTCTTGTGGTTTTTTAAGGATTTCGTACTGAAGTGCATGCCAAACTTCCCTCAAATCTGAGGAAGTGCAGTTTGGCTTGATGAAAGAGAGCATCATGAGAACCTGGTCCTCTACATTGGTCACATTTTGCAAAGTCAGCTTGCTGCAAAGGTAGACAATCTGTTCAGCGGTGTAATAGTTAAGATAGTAATGTTGGGATCTCTGTTTATCCACAAAATCCATCCAGTAGTCAAGACACTTCTCCATTTTCCTGCAAAGTTCAGGAAGCTGCTCTTCTATGCTGCCTTCCACAATGACACTGAGAACACTGTCCAAGTTGAAATCCATCAAAATACTGGGTGCCTGACTTTTTAAACAGCAGTTTATTTGCACTTCCCAGTGCCTGAACAGTGGATTCCCAGCAGTGTAAAGAGCAATGAATGCCTCAGTTAGTCTTTGAACATTTGAAAAAACCTGAAAAACAGAAACAAACTTAGAGTTAGCTGCGACTTTATATGTTCAGGAAGCACGTTATGCTGAATACAATCTAATTACATTTTGTTCTGTTTCACTGTCAAACAATGAGCAAACAAGTCTATGATCATATAAACTGCATATAGTTGTATACATTTAATGCACATTGCCAAGTAAACAGCCCTTCTCTTGTTTATTTGCACATAGTTTTTGTCTTGACATGGAGTGTAAATTGTAGGACCTTATTTGCATAGATCTGTACCATCTAACTATCCCAGTTTTTGACATTATGGATTATTGAGCATTATTGAGTCTTTGTGATATAGATAATTTGAGCAATTTTAAACAAAATCTACAAAAAATTGTCACATGTTAAAGGATCTGAATTCCTTCAGAATTTTTCTAAGGAGTTTTCTCTGGGCCCCTCCCCAATTGGACCAGGAGTGACATGTTTAGCCGCATGTTCTCCTTAAATCGCTGGCTGTCTGAGTAGTGTCCAAAAAATAATGCGAGACTTAACAAATAATTGGGAAAGTTTCTGGGGAAAACCTGGTCTCATTAGGAGAGACGGCATCCATCCTACTTTGGATGGAGCAGCTCTCATTTCTAGAAATCTGGCCAAATTTATTTAACCTCCTAAAACCTGACTACCTAGGCTTGAGACCAGGAAGCAGAGTTGCAGTCTTACACGCCTCTCTGCAGCTTCTCTCCTCCTGCCATCCCCCCAAAACCCCATCCCTGTGGAGACGGTGCCTGCTCCCAGACCACCAAACAAACAAACCTAAAATCAGCAAAAAGCACAATAAATAATATAGCTTCCTTAAGTGCACCAAAGAATAAAACGATTTTTGACCAGGATTTTGACTGCTTTTTTGCATTTGCACAATATTGCTAAAATTAGAAATATCCTTTCTCAGACTGATGCTGAAAAGCTAATTTATGTATTTATTACTTCTAGGCTGGACAATTGTAATTCATTATTATTAGGCTGTCCTAAAAACTCCCTGAAAAGCCTTAAGCTGATTCAAAATGCTGCAGCTAGAGTACTGACAGGGACTAGAAAAGAGAGAGCATATTTTTTCCATATTGGCTTCTCTTCATTGGCTCCCTGTTAAATCTAGAATAGAATTTAAAATCCTTCTCCTCACATACAAGGTCTTGAATGATCAGGCCCAATCTTACCTCAAAGACCTTATAGTACCGTATCACCCAAACAGATCACTTCGCTCTCAGTCTGCTGGCTTACTTCGTGGTTCCTAGGATACTTAAGAATAGAATGGGAGGCAGAGCCTTCAGCATTCAGGCCCCTCTTCTGTGCAACCAGCTCCCAGTTTGGATTTGGGAGACAGACATGCTCTTTACTTTTAAGATTAGGCTTAAAACATTCCTTTTTGATAAAGCTTATAGTTAGGGCTGGATCAGATGACCCTGAGCCACCCCTTAATTATGCTGCTATAGGCCTAAGCTCCTGATGAGTGAGCCTGGTTCTGCCGGAGGTTTCTTCCTGTTAAAAGGGAGTTTTTCCTTCCCACTGTCCCCAAATGCTTGCTCAGAGGGGTCATTTTGACTGTTGGGTTTTCTCTGTATTATTGTAGGGTCTTTATCTACAATACAAAGCACCTTGAGGCAACTGTTTGTTGTGATTTGACGCTATACAAATTAAACTGAATTGAATTGAACTAAACTGAATAATAAGGAAAATATTTCAATATACCTCTGCAAAGTAATCAACTTCACATTGCCCTTGATCCCCTTTTCCAGACATGAGCATGAGTTTGTTCTGCAGTTCTCTCAGGTCCTCAAGGGAATAGCAGCGCATCTGCTGACCCTCATCATGCTCCTCTGGAATCTGCAGCTTCAGGGCAGTGTCAAGACTCAACTAGATCAAAAAACAAATACATTCTCATGCATAATTTTGTAGATTCTTTGTCTCAGAAATAATATTTGTATTGATCTAGGGATGCAATCAAGTTTAATTGCTTCATTTACCTTTTTTACATTTTGTGCACTGATCAGGTAGATACCCTTATTATTGATGGCTGATGCTAAGGAGAGAGATGACAGTTCCACCGAACCATGACTGTCCTTCACAGTCTTCAACCACTCCAAATGACGTGCACTGTCCCGCTGTAAGAGAAGACACTCTTATTAATTGTCCTGTGTTCCAATTTCATGTTTCATAAGGTGTGTTCCAGTGCTAACCCCCGTAACCCCACTGTATGATACTAACAATCAGATCAAAGACTGAAATGTGATTATTTTATGGCAATCCTGATTATATTTTCGCTAAAAGTGTTCAGAGGCATCCTCTTACTAGTTTTTTGGGTAGGTTGCTATCATTCTCCAAAGCCCTCCAGAGCTTCTTGAGCACTTCTCTGAAGTTGCTAAAACCAGAATCTGGTTTGAGGTCATAAAGCACTGAAGAGTAGCCAAGAACTGCATCGTGGAAGCAAGCGACACGATCCACATCCATGTCATTCTCTCCCGCAGAGATAGAAGCCAGGTCAACAAACACTTTTAACTCATTGATATCTACAAAATACATTTGGATAAACAAAAATAGGGTGGTTAGTGATTACATTAGCGAATGTTGCTCCATAGCAGAACTGTTCTGGATTTGAAACTCATGATCAAAGCTGGGATTTTTCTATTTTGAGTTTGTATGCCCTGCCAGTGCCTGTATGAATTTTATCTGGAAGTGTTCCAGCTTCCATATATATGTATATATATATATATATATATATATATATATATATATATATATATATATATATATATATATATAAAAAAAACGAGTACCATGGATCTGGCAAACTGGGCTTTCAACTGCTATCAATTGAATTTTCGCCACTATGAGATCGGGGAAAGGGGAGCCCGCCTGTCCTAGTGGAACAGACCCAGTTGGATACGTCATTTTCTCATGGAGTGTGTGGAGACCCGTGTGTCCTGCTGCCCTGTCGGTTGAGGACGTGGAAGATGTATACATATTTGGCTTTTGTAGTAATGGGATCTCTTCTGTTTGGGCTTAGAGGATACCTGATTTACCGGGAAATTAAGAGAATCTGGGCAGCAGTTCGGCCCCTCGCGAGACTGCTTAACCAGACGGATGGGCTATGCAGAACCGTACAGACTCAGACTCAGTACCTGTTGGACTTGAGCCGCAAGCTGGATGCTTGCAGTCCAGCTGTGAACGTGCTCACAGGTGAAAGGGATTAGATCTTGGAGGAAAGTACATGTCTGCACAGTGAGGAACGGTAACCAAGCAATTTGGACAATTGGATTTACTGAGAGTGTCCCAGTGAACTGAAGGCTGCTGAGAAAATAACAATGGCAGTCTGTTCCAAAACATCTGCATTATCTGGAATTCGGCTCCCTTAGCCGGCCTTAGAGCCGGTAATCATATCTCTCCTGGATGATATGTCAACAGATGCTCTCTCCCCCCTCCTGCTCTTCTGTGATTTGTGGGAACTGAGGATCTAGTGAACCATGACCGCTGACGAACGCCCATCACAATCAGCAAACTGTTTAGGCGGGGAGCTAGGTCCTGGCTCCATAATGCCCTGACCCACTGTCTCTGCTGGCTCCCCCACCCCTGGCCCTCCCCACCATGTTGCTATCCCAGGCTATTCTTGCCATGCTACTTGCTTTGCCGAGGTGTTTTTTGGAACCTCGTAACGTGCTCATAATGAACACAATATGAGATGATTTTTTTTTTAACCTACCTACCCTACTGTATTCCTTCTGTTTTCCTGCTAATGGTAGATGAAAAGATGATTGAGGAACCTGTCTCCCCTGTTTGTTCCGTTGTTTGTATTCTTGGATGGGTGTTCTGTTAACTGTAATTTCCCCATTGCGGGACAAATAAATGTATCATTTATTCATTCATTCACTGCATTACATAACTATATATGAATGAATGAATGAATAAATGTATCATTTATTCATTCATTCATTCATATCTGGTTCCTGTAATGCAATGCTGGTGTTGCGCAGCCAAATTTGCCTTGGTGGCTTCTGAAAACCAGTCTACATTTTAACAGGTTTCAAACTGTGCATTACTAGCATTACACAGCATTACAATGTGTAAGATGGAGTAATTCCCATGAAAACCAGTAGCGGACACATTTGCAATTCATCAATGAATTTCTTGCCATAGACCATCCCATGGTTGCTGATGTCAGTAGCTCCAATTTTGTGGTACCATGCCAGCATCCAGTATTTTTCAGTGGATATGTGTGGAATACATTCTGGATTGTGCACAGGCACTGTGTTGCTGGTACAAAGGTATTTGTGCTAGGCCCAGTGACAGGACAGTGATCTCTCTGGAGTTTAATGCTAATCTTGCCCAGGGTCAGCTCAGATAAGACCCAACCTCTGTGATGGATATGTGGTTACAACAAAATGCATGCATGGATAAAGTGACTGAATAATAACTACACTTACCTTCAAGGGCATCCTTCACCCATTTCACAAAGTGTCCCCTTAGTCCCAGTTCCTGCAGACACAGCCTGCGGGGCTCTAGTTATGTCCACCAGAACCATCTTTGCCTGCATCAAGTCATTGTCAATCCGATTGAGCTGCTCTTTCTGAAAGCCTGCATGATTCTGAGGGGGAAAAAACAGAAAACTACAGTCAACTTCTAACCAAGTAAGTATGAGCAGAGGCAGTGTTCAAAGGGAGTCACGAGTGAAAATGGACTTTGATTACAATAACTGAATGCTCATGAATTGTTTTTTCGACTGATGAATTTTTATACACAAAGCCACTTACAACTTCTGTGAGTGTCTCCAGAACTCTGAAGTCACCTTGAAGACCAAGTGTCTCTTTGACCTTCATGATTATTTCAGCTGATGCCACAGCTAGATGAAGCTCATGATACTGCTCAATCTGTTGAACCCTGCTGTGGATCCATTGTTTGTCCCTTGATTTATTAATTCTGCACATGATATCCAGGTCTTTTGCAAGATCTTCATACTTGCCCTTGAAAGCTCTAAATAGCTGGTTAACCTCTTCAAGCCTTATAGTGCCATCCTTCAGGCGAATGTAGATATCTTTGTAAGCAGAATAGCAATCTCTGAATATGTCATCATGTATCATTTCTAGTGTTGCCATAATGTCCACTACCCCATGCTCCTGAGGATTCTCTTCCATTTCTTCAGTGGCCAAGTTTTTGGCTTGTTTGTCCCAACACATTTTGAAGACAATACTGTCTCTGAAGGTGTATAAATCCTCTGCCATGTTTCTAATATGTTCATCCAGATTGAAGTAGGTGACAACACCAGTCACTTGGGAGGGCATCTGGTCGAACTGATGAACCTCCATGAAATGGTCCAAGGGTGTGGTCATAATGTTGACTTGTTGTTTCTCTTCCAGTTCAGCTAACATTAACTATTATTGAAAGTTAATATGCACATTATGAATTTGTTGCAACATTGTGGTCCAAATCAAACTCGACTAAATGCACAGAGTCAGTCAACATACCTGTAATGTATTCCTCAAGTTGGTGGCTCTTAGTTAAGAGGACATCTACAAGCTCCTTTTCATGATACACGGCTTTTACTTCATCATCTCTCCATTGCAACAACCTCTTCATTTTGTCATTATCCTTGTATTGTCCATTCTCAGAGAGGCAGTCTAGTTAATATCAAGGCAAAAACACAAAGAAACACCATCTCAGTATTAGGATTACTACTAGGACAGTTGTACACTATGATATTTGAATATAACTCTCAAGACATCTTTGATGCCAAATGTCCTGTTCTTACCGATCTTCAGCAGTTCTAAGAAGGCACCTCGTCTTTCCAAAATGATCTTGAGCAACTGGATCTTAATGTTTCCATGGACCAGCTGATTGTTCATGGCTGTAAATGAGGATATGCCTATTGCAATTCTGTCCTTTGCATCCTGAGAAAGTTGCTCAATCAGCTTTTCATCTGCTCCTGCAGTGACAGAATTTACATGTCAGTTTTTTTTATCTTAAACCACAGCAATTATTTCAATAAAGTCAATCATTAAGATTCCTCAATGTGCTTTCATAAATTAGAATATTATGGCATTAAGTCTGTGTTTTGTTTTTCAATTTTAATGGTCCTGTATGTTTCCTTAGGAGATACCATGTAGCTGGAAAATGTCTTTGGCAGCTGTCCAGGACAGGAGGTGCTGAAGGACAACTTCTTCATTTTGGGAATATTTTCCTTGATGATCTCTTGGCCAGGATTTTTGGATAATGGCAGAGATGAGTTTCCCAAATTTCCAGTTTATCTTGAACCTCTCAAAGAGTTTACCCTCATTCTTGTTCTGCACATAATGTGGGAAACAAATTAAAAACACAGTGAAATATGTTTTGGCACAGTGAACCTAACTAACTAACCCAGATCCACTGACTAAACTAAGAACTGCACACTTTTATTTCAACATTAAAAAAAGTTTTTAATTATATATTTACATTGGGATTGTTCTTAAATATGTCAAAGTATTGCTAAACACTAATGCAAGTAAAAGTCATTATACCTGGCACAAAGATGTTACAGCCTCAAGAGCACACCTTTCTATACTGGCTGCAACATGTGGATGGGAACCACTAAGGTCCTCCATACTGGTGCAGTAGTATTCAATTTGATCCAGGGCAGATTCCTAAAAACAGAGTCACAAAAATCTGTTTTCCTTTAGCCACAAAAAAAAAAAAACCCAAAGTGAAATCTCAAAAACATGTTCCACTTACCTGCTTGTACTTCCCCTCAAAATCCACAGTGAATATCTGTCTCCACTCTTTTGTGCAAAACTCATCTTTGAAGTGGATGGAGATGATATTGTTCCACATCTGTAAAATGTAACCAATTACAGCCTTATTTTTTTCAGCATTCTTTATAAGTGGGGGATCATGATCATCAGTCTGCATATTTTATGTTTTAATAGATAGATAGATAGATAGATAGATAGATAGATAGATAGATAGATAGATAGATAGATAGATAGATAGATAGATAGATGCAAAACTACTCACTTCCATCTCCTCTGTTGCTTTCACTTGGTTTAATGAGAACAAACTCTCTGTTAAGCAAACTCTGTTTAAATGACCGAGTGATCCATCCTCTCATTATCTTCATCGCCTGAGTAATCACCACGCCTTTCACATATCGTTGCTCTTCATTTTCTTCTTGATTCTCCTAAATTATAATTATTATTATAACAACACAAGCTAACACTCTGATTTACAAGCTCTACTCACTTTACATACCTGCTGCTTGTTACACTGGACAAAGTTTGAAACTGATGCAACCAGATTCATGCATGCCACAGGAATGTCAGGATAGTTCTGGGTATACTGATGCCGGTTTGACCCCACTGCAGATCTTCTCTAACAGTTTCACTGCTGCTGCAAGGCACTCTTTTCTATAAGTCACTGTAAAATAACTATGACAAATAAAAACAAAGGATCAAAATGTAAAAAATTCAATATTTATAAATAAATAAAAGCAGCACCTTTGGAAATGGACAACACCTGACATTAACAGTATTAGTCACTTTAATAAAACCTATCAATAAGAGAAACTGCCACTGAAAATATATAGATCATTTTCATCTGGGGGGTTGGCACATATTTACATTACAATACATAAATAAACCATAAATTGCTGTAGAATGCCGTTTATTAAATAACAATCTCAACCAAATAGCACAACTGTAGTATCTACTGACTTCCTGTTTTTTATTCAATTAAAATCTGTAGATTACCTGTATTTTTCCTCAATGAGATTCCCTTGGATGTGTGAAAGAATGTCAGATACTGCCTAAAAACAGAAAACCATAAATATGTAAGATGCAGCTATTTACAATTCAAAATTATTGCTCCATTGCAAAACAGCACGTGACAACCTGTATGGTCCATGTATGGATTACCTTAACACACAGTCTATAGAATGGAAGTATCGTAATGTCTTTTTATTTTCATTTACCTGCATGTTGCTGCCAGTGATATCGTGAGGAGCCTTAATAGTAAAAACATGAAGCATGTCCAAAAGCTGAGCTTTAAGTTCAATGCTACACTCTGCCAGTTCATCAAGTGACATCAGGTACAAGCAGGATCGACGTAAAAGTGGATCCACTTCCATTAAGTGACTGCGGTTTTTCATCAAATTTATCAGTGCTCTAAGAAAAAGCAAGAGAAAAATATACATTAATAAAAATGTAGTTAAAATACACCGTGTCTATGAAAGCGACAGTGTTTTTTGGCAAAGGAATGGAGAATCTTACTTCTTGTCTTGACTGCTCATGTATGAGGTGCCAACATCAAGGCTTTGTAAACCAGCCCAAGATGTACCATACTTCAAGTTTCCAGATGTTGGTGCTTCAAAAGGCTTTGTGGTGCCTTTAAGGAGGTGGAGAAGTGGTAGTACCACAATCCATCGAGGCATCCCCAGTCTTTTCACAATGTTTATCAGATGCACCAATGTGTCTGGCAAACTAGAAGAAGAATTATTTGAACATTTAAACAGAAAATTTATTATTAGAGCAAATGTGATCAGTAAAGTTATTACTTTTGGTCACGAGCATATGATACCAGGATTATTGAAAAGATTAGTTAGCTACCTGAGAATAGACACTTCTTGAGAAGACTCTGCCCAGTACTGGAGGAAATTATCCTTCTCTAGTTTGGGTAAACACAGTGCAGTGCAGAGCTGATGGAGCTCAGAATTCTCGTATTTGATTTGATGCTGATTCCATACGTAAAGTGTTATCACAGCAGCTCTCAAGGTGTCCTGAA
>JAMQGT020003726.1:0-27500 GCA_024447675.2 Pterophyllum scalare | reverse complement strand
TAGATTCATATAAAATATAAATAAAATAATAATATTTGAAAATATAAAACTAAAAGTTTTTGTTTTCCGGATGCCAGTGAAAATATACATGGAGCCAGTAAAGCTGAGCTACTGACCTGGGGCTGTTGGGTTAGACAATGAATTATTATTAACGATAAATATTAAAATTAATTTTTAACATGTACACAATTAGAACGTCGGTTTTCTGCAGCAGGAAATGTTACAACAAAGCACAGGGAAAATCCCATTGTGAGAATGCTGATATGCTCGATTTTCTTCATGCTCCTTTAAAGGCTTATGGACACACGCACACACACGCGCGCGCGCACACACACACAAAATATTTAACCTCATCCAGGAGATACAACACTGTCAGAGCTCTTTTTTTGCTTTCTACTAATGTAAGAAAGCACTGCGAGAGTACAGACGTAAAGGCAACTTTACTTTATGTCTTAGTTTAGGTGGTATGTACCTTGAGTCAGCCAAATACAGTTGTAGTGGGACAGTGTTCCAAAGTTTTGGTGCCACAGATTTAAAAGCCCTGCTCCCCCTTTACGAGGAACAACCAAATTAGCCAGTAAACGGGGCATTATACTAAGACTGGATGAGACTGGATGATCCTCAGCCGGAAAAGGGTGGAATGCCCTCTCCGGCTCAGGAACGAGTTTCTGCCCCAAGTGGAGGAGTTAAAGTATCTCGGGGTCTTGTTCACGAGTGACGGGAGAAGGGAGCGAGAGATCAACAGATGGATCGGGGCTGCTTCTGCAGTCATGCGGACGTGGCTAGGGTCTGTTATAGTTAAGAGGGAGCTGAGTGTAAAAGCGAAGATGTAAATTTACCAGTCGATCTATGTTACTACCCTCACCTATGGTCACGAGCTTTGGGTAGTGACCGAAAGAATAAGATTGCGAATGCAAGCGGCAGAAATGAGTTTCCTTCGCAGGGTGGCTGGCCTCTCTCTTAGAGATAAGGTGAGGAGTGCAGCCATCCGGGAGGGGCTCAGAGTAGAGCTGCTGCTCCTCCACATCGAGAGGAGCCAGTTGAGGTGGCTCGGGCATCTGATTAGGACTCCTCCTGGGTGAGGTGTTCCAGGCATGTCCCACCGGGAGGAGGCCCCGTGGTAGACCCAGGACATGCTGGGGAGATTATATCTTTCAGCTGGCCTGGGAATGCCTTGGATGAGCTGGTGGAGGCGGCTGGGGAGAAGGAAGCCTGGGCTTCTCTGCTTAGGCTGCTGCCCCCACAACCCGGCCCCGGATAAACGGAAGAGAGTGGATGGATGGATGGATGGATGGATGGATGGATGGATGGATGGATGAAACAAACACACAAATAATTGTTTCCAGTTCATCCAAGAGGACCACATGTCACAATAAATGTTTCTTGAGAACAAGAAACAGGAATGGGACTCAAAGCTCAGAGAGAAGTCAAATATTACATCAAGACTTTGAATGCTGGACTCAGCTGAACAGCAAAAGGAAACAAGAGCCTGACTTATTATACAATATAATTCAAGAGGAGCTATAATCATAATCTTAGTCCTGTTGGGATATAAAACAGTTCGAGAGCCAGTCATAATCATCCTACAGTCTTTCAAAGTATGAACTGACACCACAGAAATATCTATACTAAAAGAAACGATAGTTATTTGGTTTTATGTAATTTTGCTTAGATATGAGCGACATCACGACAAAATGTAGAATAAAGGTTTTGAACAGATGAACGGGCTTTTCACCCCATAACTTTACAGGGTGATATTCCTCATATACATATTTTTAGTATTTATTTGGGGAGAAGTGTAATTTAATTAGACCTGGGGATCTCTATGTTCAAACACAATTTTTTAATATTTTGACAGCTCACAGAATAGTGGCACTGAAAAAAAAAACATGCATAGTGGTAATCAAATATAGTACAGAGTGAATCATATGTTCTGTTGAATCTACAAGCACAGCAACATTGTCACTTTCTGTGGACTCTTGTGAACAACTGCACAAGATGAAAACACATTTCTGACCTTATCTACTTACCCTGTGTGTTTGCTAGTTGAACAGACAGCTTATGGCCACATTCACTGCAGAATTTGGCTGTTTTCTCTGTAATGTTATGGCCACACTTTGAGCACTTCATCTTCAGACGTCAATGATTACTGCAAAGAAACAATTTTCACTTAATGTTCAGACATCTCAAGAACTTCTTTCACTTTCTATTTTGGCAGCCAGTGACACATGAAACTGTTGCGCTACACAACAACCACCCAGTCACAAAGTTATCTCCTCTGAACTTTGAACAGTCATACACAAGAAACTGGCCTCTGCAAGGTGTCATGGACCGAGAACAAGCATCCAATAATAAACTGACTTTAACCAAAGAGCAGAGAACTGAGAGCTCTCACAGCACACTGGAATACTGCTTCCTTAAAAAAACAGCACATTATTCTGAGGACTCAAAAAAAACTTCATATTGACAAAAAGTAGTTCAAATGAGGAACAAAAAATTGTGCATATGCAATAAATAGTTAAAAAAAGATCCAGCATATTTCACAGGGAGAAGTCAACAGAGAGGGTGACCCCCCCCCCATACTCTATAAAGATACATTACTTGCTTATAAGCTGGAAAATTTTAATTCTTGACCCGAAATAACATCAGCAACAAGTCATCAACCATGAGTTAAAATGATGCCATAATTCTTTGATTTTGAGAGCAAATGTGAGATTTGTTCTATCTGTTGAGATTCATAATTGAAAGTTATAACAAGATTCATTAACATGCAGCGCAGCAGTGGCTACTTCACTTTCATTTCCAGATAATTCTTCTGGTAATCAGGTGCTGCTGACCTGCTCTCTCTCTTTGTCAAACACATTTGGACTTCTGGTTACACTTTAATCCAAAATTTGCTTTGAGCGTTTCAACCCACTGAGATTAAGTTTTAAAGCATCTGACCTAAATACGTGTGAATCAATTGTTAGGTGTAAGTAGTTCATAGTGGACAGTTTAGCAAACCGTTTTAGTGCCCGACCAACACTGAATTTTGGGGGGACTGGTGCCAATAATTAGGAGTTTTGCAGGAGTTTAATGAATGTCATTTATGTAAGGAAAGGAAGTGAAAAACATGAAGGTCATTGGGGGGGGGAAAGGACACAAAAGCAAAGTTCAGTCTTTTGTGATAGTTTCCTTAAGTGAAAAGGATTTTGTGAGTTTCTTTATAAACTCGAACAAACGCACACCATCATAAAATAGACATAATGTATGCATTTAAGTCACATCCCTGTGTTGCTGGAAAAAAAAACTGCAAATCAGACATGCAAGAGATGAGTTTTCCAGGCAAAAAAGTGAGGCAACTTTTTCAACTATGGAGTGACTCATCGTGTAGTGTAAAGATCTTTGGCGTAGTTCGGCCAATCACGTTTGCTGCGTAAAAAAAACATTTTAGGTCACTTCCTGCGTTCCATTGAGTTTGACAACAACAAAATTGAGAGAAAGCAAACTAAACAGCCGCTCGGTCACTGACAAAATAATATTGCAGAATCACGACACGTTTCGGACCAGCAGCGAAAGCTCTGCGCCACTGCACAAATGTAGTAGCCACTGTGCTAACTAGCCTGCCCATAGCAGCCAGCCAAATGAGCTGCGCAGCTAATATTAGCTTGGCCACTTAGTCCTGATTCACTCTCCAGAATAAACCGACACATTATCAGAAAGGACGGGCGACATCCAGTGCGCATCACCCCGTAACCCAGTTGCAGCCATACTTACTGAGACGTGGCCCATGACAGCGAGGTCTGATAGCTGTTTCAGTTTTAGGATTAGTTCATTCCTACTCTGTCACAGCGGAAAGTCTGACGTGACCACCCGGTGACCGTAATAAAGAAATAACAGCCCAGCTGAGCTGCGTCCCTACCTTCTTTTCTGTCCTGCAAAAACGGAAAGCCTGCAAATCATCTCCGTTGGTCCTGCGACGCAGCCGGCGAAAACACGTCCAAGACCTGATATCCTCTCATTTCCGTGTCTACTGAAGTTTCGTTTTGTCAGAAATGGGCGTCAGCTACAAAGTTTACTTTCATAATCACCGATTAAATTTATCAAGAGGGTGTGTATGACAAAGCTAGTTTTCATTCATAGGTACTGAAAGCAAAAAGCAATGGCAATGACAATTTTATTTATATAGCATATTTCATTACATATAAACTTCTTGTGCTTAACACAGAAGATAAAAACATAAAAATCTTGTAGTTTAGAATGCCTTAACAGCACAACAGCACCTATTAAGTGTACTCCTGTGTGACTAAAAAGGTTTTGAGTCAAACGACTTTTTGTATTCATGCATTATGTATGTATTATGAAGTGATATGATGTTTATAAACTTTTTTTTCTTGTAGCACAAATGAGGTTTGTATCTTATGGTATTGTCTGTGTATCTATGAAAGGAAACATCATCAGTGCATTACTGACTGGTCATTCACCAAATGTGAGTTTCTCTTTTTGCAGTTTTATGCTTCCTAAATATCAACAATATCAGCTGGCTAGTGTAGTGGCAACACCACCATGTTTGGATATAAAAATATTAGGAAATTTGTTTTTGGTTGATTATATATATGATTCCTTCTGTTCTCATATTTTCCCATCTTGGATGGTTCAGTGGAATGACCTTCAGCTGTGATTGTCAAGAGTTAATTTATTGAATTTCTTGCCTTCTTAATGTGTTTGAGACCATTGGTTGTGTTGTGAAGAGGTAGATTTGGTACTACTTGAGTTATGTTCAATCCATATTATGGCAAGAACTACTCAACTAAGAACAGAAAAATGACAGTCCATCATCACTTTAAGAAATGAAGGTCAGTCAATCCGAAAAATGTCAAGAAGTTAGAAAAGAATCTGCAAGTGCAGTTGGAAAGACCATCAAACGTTATGATGACACTGGCTCTCATCAGTTAAAGAAGACCAAGAGTTTCCTCTGCTGCACAGGATAAGGTCATCAGAGTTAGCAGCCTCAGAAACTGCAAGTTAACAGCACCCCAGATAAGAGCCCACCTAAATGCTTCACAGAGTTAAAGTAGCTCAAACATCTCAACATCAGCTGTTCAGAGACAATTGCGTGAATCTGGACTTTGTGGGTTGAATTGCTGGCTGTCTTCTCATCACCTCGGGTTCTCTGGGGCCCTTGCTCCTTGACTGGGGGGGGCTCCGTCTGGGACCTCCCTCCTTCATCTGCTGGGGTGGGTGTGCGGTTGTATTTGGAATGAATGGCTGCAGGTCTTCGTAGCTTTTGATGGGCTGCTGGTGGCCTGGGTTTCCTGGGGCTTTCTTTGCCTGCCTCTAGCTTCTGATGGGCGGAGCTGCGGTGTTCTGCCCTCATTGGTAAGTACATTTCATGACACAGACACAAACACCCATGTAATCACAACACAAAATGGTTGGTTTGTGTAACCATACTTCATTTGTTTTGTTTTCCTCACACAATTTTTAATTTTGCAAGTATTGTTAGTATCTTTTATGTTTAACAAGTGATGAACTATTTGGTTTATTTACTTGTGCTCTTTCCCATTTTGTTCTGTTTTTTCTCTCTATTCTCCTTTTTTTCCCCTCTCTCTTTCTCTCTCCCTTTTCTTTTCTTTCTTTTCTCTTTTCTTTTTCCTAAGCCTGTCAGCTCTGGCACAATTTGTTACACAGTATGTTCAAAATAACTCAAATAAATAAAATAAAGGGTCACACACTAACAAGAGGAGCCTATAGAGAACCTAGAGCTCATCTTGAAATAGCAAATATGTTTGGCACAACAATGCATTCAGATCACAGTTCTTCTTGCAAGATCTGTCAGACATGACAGGCTATTAAAAAAAAAGAAAGAAGAAAATCTGTCCTTTGGTCAGATGAGTCTAAATTTGAGATTTTTGGTGAGCGGATGGTTCCTACATGTGTACTTCCCACCGTGACGTGTGGAGGAGGAAGTGTGACCTATCAGGTGCTTTGCTGGTGACACTGTTGGCGATTTATTCAAACTCCAAGGCACACTTAACCAGCTTGGCTACCACAGCATTCTGCAGTGACATGCCATCCCATCTGGTTTGTGTTTAGTGGGAACATCATTTCCTTTTCAACAGGATAATGATCCCAAACACACCTCCAGGCTATGTAAGGGCTATTTGACCAAGAAGGAGGATGATGGAGTGTTGTGTCAGATGACCTGGCCTCCACAGTCACCTGATCTAAACCCAACTGAGATGGTTTGGGATGAGTTGGACCGCAGAGTGAAGGCAAAACAGCCAACAAGTGCTCAGCACCTCTGAGAACTCCTTCAAGACTGTTGGAAAACCATTTCAGGCGATTACCTCATGAAGCTGACTGAGAGAATGCCAGGAGTGTGCAAAGCTGTAATTAAAGCAAAAGGTGCTACTTTGAAGAATCTAAAATCTAAAACATATTTTGGTTTGTTTAACACTTTTACGTTTACTACATGATTCCTTATGTGTTCCTTCATAGTCTGCATGACTGTTTTGTTAATTTACAATGCAGGAAAAAAAACACTGAATGAGAAGCTGTGTCCAAACTTTTGACTGGTACTTGTAAGTAAGCTGTCACAAACAATAAAAATAGAATAAAAAAGTAGGATTCTTCCATGCCCTGTTTCAGAAAGATTTCTCAGCTTATTTGCTCATATGTTTGCTGCAATTAAAATTACAGCCTACTTTTTGGAACTCAAATTCACAAAAAAAAAACAAAACAAAACAACAACAATCTTTTAGCATTATATTACACAATAATCTTACAGAAATCCATTTAAATGTGTTTTGTGCAGTGCAGTCATTTACCATGTGATGTTGAAACAATGAAGTCCACGCCCACAGAGGAAAACATTTGTTTGTCATTACATTTTACTGTCCCTTTGACTTTGAGCAAGGACAAGCTGCTCAGCAGACTTGTTCTGTAACCAGCAGCAGATCAGCACTCTGCAGTTACAGACTCTTGCCCATAGCATGTAAGAATTTGTTACCATTAAGAAAGACGTCGCTGGAAAAAAAAACCCTTTATCTTTTTTTAAATTAAACGTCATAATGTTTCAATAAAATTGAGTGTAACTCTACACTGTGGCAGGTTTGAAAGGCTTGCTTTTTTCACAGCAAAATGCAAAAAAAAAGTAGAAGCACTGGACCAGTTCCTTTCATGCATCAGCATAAGTGGCCCTCAGCACAGCAGGTTTGTTTCACTGACATTTGAAGTCTACATGTGGGTTCCTGCAGGTTGGGTAAAAACAGTCATTTAAAGTAATAAAGAACGGATCAGTCTGTAACATTTATGAGCTGAAAAGAAAAGAATATGCAGTGAGAAATGAAACTGATCCACAGTAAATGATCTAGTAAAATCTCAATAAAGGCCAACGTGCTCAACCTGCATATGTTTATTGTTATACTTCCCATCCTGTGATGCCTGCAGGATGACCTTTAATCCTGATTATGAGCTGTGCCTCTCTATAGCTCTCATATGACACCCACTCACTTACTGATGAGAGAGATGCATTTTGAATGTCTTTGAGCCATGGTAGACTGAAATCTCATTCCAAAGCCCGTGCTATGCTCTCACATTTTCAGCAGAGGGCAGAACAACCCAATTATGTGTGACAATGTTTCACACAGCACCAAAGATTTCATATGTGGCTGCTCATCAAGGAAGAAAAAAAAGAAAAGAAAAAAAGTCACCTCAGCTATTTCGCTGAAACACCCAAAATTGGTGTTCCAACAAAATAGCTGCACTTTAGCATTTCAGTTTCATTTTGTGCAGGTCTATCACCACACTTAGACTGTGCATTCGCAGGCATGGACAGATTTAAAGGTAAAGGAAACTGTCCTTTACTGGGCTACTTTTTTTGGCCCTAAAAGCAAAAAATAAATACATTAATTAATTAATCCTTTATAGGGCAAGACAGTGTTTTTAACAATTTCCACACACATTATATGTGACTTGCATCCCGCACCTCAATGAGGTGGTCATGAAGAAATGGCCTGTTGTTGTATAATGTCATGATGTGTAATGTTCTTAAGCGTGCTATTGTAATTGATCTGCTACAGTGTTCTAAAATACATGTTCCTTTCACCATATACATGTTTTTCTCTCTTTCTTTTTTTTTGCCACTTATGGGCAAGGAACCAATTATCAAACATCAAAATGAAACATTTTGAAAAATGTCACAAAAATATTTAAGTCTTGTCATGTCCTCCGAAAACATGCAGTTCATTTAAATTTCTACAAGTCTGCTGAACCTGTTTGCATATTAGGCCAAGGAAGAATCTCAGAGGAAAGAATGAAATTGGCTCTCAGAGCGCCAAAATGCAGAACATGCTCATCTGTGACTTCAAAAATTGACACAGTGGGAATAAATGAAAGCATATTAGTATTATTTTCAGTGTGCTGTTAAGATTTTCTTGATCATCTTTTGCTGTCAACTTTCGTTGCACACTCATGAGTAAAGGACATCATGTGAGAATGTGCCAGCAAGACCGAAGTCTTGTGGTCATGTGACAAAAGGAGACCAGTTAAAGGGAATAGTGAGAAGGGTTTGCAGATTTTCAGTGTTAGCCTAGCAGCAATTATGCATATCACATAATGTATTCTTTAACCAATGTGCTGAAAAAACTACAGGGTTTTGATGTCAAGATTTGCATCACAGAATTAGTACAAATAAGAGCCATGACTACATGCATTCCAATAATCGGTTTTGCACCTCTTAATGTGTTGGTTTCTATAGTAGTTTCTGTAATTATGTGTTTTCGGGGCTTTAAAAATAAGATTCAAGATCCTGAGATTCTGTTTATTGTCAGAGTAATGCATGAGTCAGACATCTTACAGAAACTATAAAATAAAACTTGACAATACAACAAAAAGCATTCGAAGCATTATGCGTGTATGCATCACACAGGAAAGTGATGCTGGATGTCTTTGAGGCCCATTACATCAACTGTTTAGTGGCTGGTTCCTGAAAAAGAAAAGAAACTATTTAAAACACACACACACACACACACACACACACACACACACACACACACACACACACACACACACAAAATGATATATCTGTCTTCACCAAACTGTTATTTATGAAATCTGTGTCTGGTGAACTTTACCTCCACACTGTGCTGTAAACAGTATGCTGATCATTATTAGTAGAGTCTATCGGTGCCACCCTGCTGATGTTAGAGTGGATTAGTAAATAATGCAGCATAAATTATGCTTTGAAAAATATATTGTAGCTGCAGGAATATCTCACATGTCTGCCTTTCTCTTTGGGTTGAAATTAATAGTTGCATACATAACTTCCTCCTCACAGTGATTTCCTTCTGTTGACTGGCTGGTGTCAAACACAGGATAGTTGATGTAGTCTGTATTCTGTATACAAACATAAATAACACATAAGAGAATAAATAAATATTTCTCTTGTACTTTGGGGTTCATATGATGTTTATTCTCTTTGCAGCTGCTTGGTGCTTTCACCCACAATCACACAACATAAAACAACTTCTGCTCTCTTATCTGAGGCCCAGGATAACAGAGAATCCTTATGTGGGCTGTTTCAACTAACCTGCTCAGATGAACTGACATCTGATTTGTGCAGCATGCACTATCGTTCCCAAACAAAATCAGAAAACAACAGAACCGGAGTAAGCTTTCTGCAGTAATGAGAGTGCCACCTGCATGCTTACCTCACTTTCACTTTCTTGTGACACTGTTTTTTTGCACTGTCTGAAACAGAGAAAGAGACCTTGAAGTCATCACGTCATTGTATGTATGAGATGTATTAAATGTAAATAGAACTTACCTACTGATGACAACAACAGTGATCACAATAAGAAGTGCAGTGACAGAAGTACTCAGTAGAATAGAAAGCACATCTGCTGAGGAATATACTGCAATGAACGCAATGAATAGCTTTGTTAGAGAGCCGGGTTTGTATATATTTTCTGTGTTCTATTGTGAATAATATATGAGCTTATGAGCTCTGTAAATCATTGCATTCTGTTTTTATTTACATGTTATGCAGTGTACCAACTTTTTTAGAATTGGATTTGTTTATAAACCTGTTTACCTTTCATCTTTAACAGCACTGTAGAGGAGTTGTGGCTCCCATGTTTGTTTCTCGCCATGCAGAAATACTGGCCATTAATGCCCTGAAAATCCTCCTTCAAATACAGTTCAGACTGATGTCCTACAGCTAAAATCTGATTGTCATATATATTCTAAACCAGGTATAGTTCCCCACTGCTGGGTTTGCATGGCTGTGGCAGATCAGGGTCACATTATTTCCAACGTTGGTCTCAGCTGATGGTGTGATGGACACCGATGTGTTCTTGGGGCCATCTAAAAGGAAATTTGAGTTATTAGTGAAATTTTCCATACTCTATATATACTTATATAAACTCAGATTATTTTGTTATCTATATTATGAGGGAAGATGAAATGCTTCACAATAAACAGCAAAAACAACAGATTTGTTTTTCATATCTGGATCAAACAGTTTTAAATGTTTCCATTCTTAAAAGTGATAATATTCTTACGGTACTCACTTCAACATCAACATGTAGACTCTGAAGTTGTTCCTGTGTCTGCTTTAGACAAAACCGTAGTTTCCAGAGTCTGTGAAGGAAACGTTCTTAAATGGAGCATTCGTCCCTCATGCAGGCGTCCTCCGTTCTTAAACCAGGTGAAGACAGATGATAGGTTACCGCCATCACAGCTGTTTGCGCAGGTAAGATTCACAGAGTCACCTTCCTGTATCGATTTGTCTCTTTTCAGTTTTGTCATGGAAATTTTCAAATCTGCAAGAGAAAATAAATGAACTAACATCTCAAACTTGGCAGATAAAGACCAAAGCAGATTCAAAACTCTATTTTGTTAATGAAAACAAAACATACAACAAATCTTACCAACAATTTTTAGCGTTGAACCACTTTTACCAGTCCATTTGCCATTTGGGGAGTTGGTTATAAATCTAAAGGCATATTTTCCTTTATCACTGTGCTCCACATGATGTATTTGTAGTGAACAGTCATCCTGTTTGTTGCCAATATAGTGAAATCTTGAAGCGCTATTATTTGAGTCACTGGCATAAATGAAAGGACCATCATAAATATTCTGTTCATGACCCCACATGACGTGTTGTACATTCTCGTTGTCAGGATAGGAAAATTAACAAAGTATAACAACAGATGATCCTTTCACTGCACACATATGAAGCTCCTGATAGTTTACAGTCCAAGTACTGCAAAGAACACCTGGAACAGAGGCATTACTTTTAATTTTCTATTCTTTGAACATTTAAAAATTTGTTTAAAGTAAGATACAAATGTTGTACTTACCCCCAAAGTAAGTAAGTAGCATTAGTGTCCATTTTAAGTTGTATTTAGTGCACATGAGCACTCTTCAGTTGTACAAGCATAAACTGTCAATGCACTGCTTTCTATAAGGTAAGGGATATCATGCCAGGTAGTCATGCAAACCACAGACCCAGTAAATATATAGGCTATGTTGAAAAGTGAGCATATGAAACCAACCATTTGCAGCAGTTTCAGAGGCGCTGTGGAAAAGACAGTCATAACGAAAGGTTACTGAGAAACGATGATTTACTCTCTTGTATCTTTTGCATTTACCCAAACAGTTTATCAACTGCCTCCTTCATGAAAATAAGACAGCAAAGCAGCAGACATTTGAATTTTATTAAGCTATTGCATTCACAAAAATGTATGAAAATTCATGAAAATGTATCTAAAAATCAAGGTTTCAATAAAATTGGGGGGGGGGGTTACACAGATGCAGACAGCCATTATTGTTTGCTAAAGAAGAGAAGCTTTGTTGTTGTTATTTCTAATGTGTCACTACAGTGTTAAAGTGAGAAATGTTACAGTTATGGTTGTTTATTCCACATTATCTTATAATGTATGACTTGTAAGGACTACGGGTGGCAGTGGTTAGCACTGTTGTTTCATAGCAACAAGGTTCTGGGTTTAAACCTGCAGTGAGTCCAAAGACATGGGTTACGTTAGGGTGTACCCTACCTCTCACCCTATGAGCTGTGATAGGCTCCAGCCCAACCATGATGCTGGGTAAGCAGGTTATTGTGTCCATCCAGCCTCTTCTTCTGAGAAGATGGATGGATGTAATGACTGATCATCTCCACAGAGGCAAAGATAAACTGAAGAGCAGGGAATTTCTACGGGAGAGTGGCTGAATGTTTGAGGTTTAAACAAGGACATCTGAGATTGTGTCACTGTTGTCTCTTTATTTTGAATTGGTTACAAAAAGACACTTAACAAGAGAACACAGAGGCACCAAAATATAAACATAGAAACAAGACAAAGTAAGGTACACACAAATCATAGTACAACAACCAAAGCCCAAGATCTCATTACAAAATAAACATAAATGAGACACCAAAGTTTCATTGATATTAGAACTGACAATATATTAAAAATAATAATATGTTAAAATAACAAATAAAACAAAAAATTCAACAAACACAAAAATGCATTCATCCATTTTCTTCTGCTGAGCATTTTCAGGGTCACAGGGAGGCTGGAGCTTATCCCAGCTGCCATAGGGTGAGAGGCAGGGTACGTCCTGGAGATGTCACCAGTCTATCGCAGGCCTAACACAGAGAGATAGACAAGCATTTGCATTCACATTCACACCTATGGGCAATCTAGAATCACCAATTAACCTTCAGTAACCCCACAAAGTGCATGTCTTTGGACTGTGGGAGGAAACCGGAGTACCCGGAGAAAACCCGGGGAGAACATGCAAACTCCACACAGACAGGCCCCGGCCAGATGGGGGATTCGAACCCAGGACATCCTTGCTGTGAAACAACAGTGCTAACTACCACAAAACGCCATGCTGCCCCGAAAAAAAGATCAAGTCTTCAAATGCTACTGTAGAATAACTGAGCATCAAACATAAAGACTGAAATATATTAACTAAGAATCTTTCTTTTTAGGGGAGGCATCTATTAGCTCAGCTCCCTCCTGTTGGGTCTGCAGGACATTCAAAGTTGCACATATTGGTCTAAATAATGATAAAGAAATCATAATGAGTGACATTATAGTAGATGAAAGTTCAGTCTGTTGGACACAGAATAAAAACACTGCTGGCCTGTTTGGGCAATGGGTGCTCCTAATGTTCACTTCATTCTGAGTTCCCCCAATGTCATTATTATTATTATTATTATTATTATTGTTGTTGTTGTTGTTGTTGTTGTTGTTATTGTTATCGTTATTATTTATGAGAGACCCTTACCTGCATACAGTGCTGTAAATAAGGTCTTTACTTTGAGTGTCCATCTGCGGCCCCCTGAAGGTGATAGAGTCTATCAGTATGTTCCTCCAATGCAATAATTTTTTTTCCTTAATTTTTTCCAGTATTGTTGAAATATCTCACATGTTTGGCTTTCTTTTGTTGTGGAAGCAAATGGCTGCATAGACGATTTCAGCGGTTTCTCCCCCACTCTGATCCTGCTTTTGTGATTGTTTGTTGTCATCCATTGAGAGCCAGGTTATATGGTTTGTATTCTAGATAAAGTCACAAAGAAACAACACACAGTTAACAACAATGCTGCTCTCTTATGTTTAAGTCTACATTTGAACTTCTATTATGAATTAATATTTAGCAATTAAGCTTTAAAATGTCAGCAGCAACATCAGCACCTGTACATCTTCCTCACCACCTTCCACAGGTGCCTTCATCCGCTTTTTGTTAAGTCTGAATGATAAACAGAATTATGCGATTAGTTAGAAATATCTGATTTGTGGCCACATCAAGTCAAAATTAGTAAAAAGCCAAATTGCCAGCACACACTTGCCTTCTAGCAGCAACAATAGTGGTCACAATCAGAACCACAGCAACCGTTGCAATGACAGGTACTATATATCTAGGAAATGTTGTCCAATACTCTGCAAAACAAATGCACGCTCTATTAAGTCACTAAGGCCAGACCCAAGTAAACTTTTAATGGCTATTGTTTTAAATCGATCTCAAACAGCGGTACACTCTGAAGTAATATCAATCAGTTATAAAACAGATGATTCATCAATGAAACCAGTTAGTATGCATTAAATAATACCAACCATTTAAACCTACTTACTTTTAATGTTTAAAGTGACCACAGAGGAGTTTTGACTTCCATGTTTGTTGGTGACACTGCATAAATACTGGTCACTGTCAGCAGGGGAGAACACTGGCTGATGTCCAACATTTATAGTATCACCATCAGCTATTTTGAACCATGTGTAATTCTCCACTGGGGGGTTTGCATGACTGCTGCAGATCAGGGTAAAGTTGCCTCCAGGGTCTGTCCCAAATGATGGTGTGACAAGCACTGTGGTGTTCCTGGGGGCATCTGAAAATGAATTTGAATATTTGGGTTTTATCTTTGCAGTAGGCACACAACTTTACAACTTAATAATGCCTTACTCTTATATGCGCTTTTCAAGACACCCAAAGATGCTTTTTACAATTTCGAACACCATTCATTCACACCTCAATCATACTTGGTGGTAGTAAGCTACTAATGTAGCCACAGTTGCCCTGGGGCTGACAGAAGCGTGGCTGCCAATTTGCACCTACGACCACCACCAAACACACAACCTCATTCACACTTTAAGCAATGTGGGTTAAGAGTCTTGCCCAGGGACACAATGACAGCACACGCTCAGACAGGGACTCAAACCAGCAACCCTCCGGTTGCGAGGTGAGCCCCTACCCACTGCGCTACTGACACCCACGTCAGCTACTGTCCGACTTCCTGGTGCAACCCTCCCGTTTATCCAAATACTAGGAGTCCACTGGCTTGTGCCACCCCCCCCCTTGAGGTTGGTTGGGTTTTGTGTCTCCTCAGGGTCTTGATCTTACACATGTAAGGTGAATGTATTAACCACAACACCTCGGATCCATACATTTTTGGACAATGACACATCTTTTGTCCAAAAACCTAGACCTAGGTGTACATTACTCAACTCCACATGAGTAAGCAGTGGGTGGATGGAACTGATGGCAGCACATTAAGCACAGAACTCTTACAATAGAGACCAGTGTTTGCATCCCCATTCATTTTTATTAAGTTTAGGCAACAATAGCACTGTAGTTAATAATAGGAGAAGTCTAAAGTTTTAATTAAGAGTAAATAAATATTGCATTAGAATTAATGTATTTTCTGTGCACATGAAAGTTAGTTTGTGGACGTGTTACTATAAAAATAAATCACAGTAGGTTAGCCGGGAAATATCAAAGCAATTAAGAAACCCCACGTTATAGCTATAGGACTGTATGAAATTATAAATAGCATAATTCATTGATCTCTTTCACACTAATAATTCTCATAAAATTGCCATTATTAAGTTACTTAATGTTATAAAGAAATATAAAGAGTGCTATAAAGACTTAAGGCACTCTAAAACACCATATCTGAGATTGTTTCATTACTTATTGCTACTCCTGCATCATCAGTCATCAGATTTTGTGTCTAGTACTCACACTGAACATCAATATGTACGACTCTTGAAGATGTTCCTGTGTGTGTTTTTAGAGAACAAGTGTAGTTCCCAGAGTTTGTGGGGGATATGTTGCTTAAATAAAACACCGGTCCTTCGTGTATGGGTTCTCCATTCTTAAACCAGGTGTACGCAGATGAAATCTCACCACCGTCACAACTGTTTGTGCAGGTTAGATATACAGAGTCGCCTTCCCATATTGTTTCCTCTCCTGAAGGTGTTGATATAGAAATAGTCAGCTCTGAAAGAGAAAGGTGAGAAAAGTTTAATTTTAACTGTTAGCTGCACCTTATAAAAGCATATATTTTTTATTGGAAAAACTTACCAACAACCTTCAATATTGGGGCAATTTGCTCATAATGTCTGTTAGACATGGTGTTAAATCTGACAAAGTATTTTCCTGCATCATTCTGCTCCACCTGGTGTATTTTCAAAGAGCAACTGCGACGTGTGTCTCCAATGAACTGGAATCTTCTGGAGATGATTCTTAAATTGCTGGAAATTAAACTAACCTTAGAAGGATGAGTTTTTGTGTGACCCCACAGGACTTTCCTCACCGTTTGGTCGTCGGGATTGTAAAATGAGCAAAGAAAGACAACCGGGGAGCCCTTTACTGCACAAACAAGATGCTGCTGATGTTTCACTTTCCACATATTGCAGAGAACACCTGAAAGAGATGGATTCACTCACAACATGTACGATTTTATCATTCTTGTACAGCATTAAACAAGATACAAGCGTCGCATTTACCTGTCAGAAACAGTAGCATTAATATCCGTGTCAGGCTTCTGTGTTCTTCGCACATACTGAAAGTCTCCCTGCTACCTATCAGCAAGGCTGCAATTGATTTTAAAATGCTTACAAGACGATATAGTTTGTATTAGCTATTTTATTCTCAAAATGAGCATTTCCTTTTTCTTTCTTTTTTTCCCCACTATTTACAATTTTTTGTTCTCTAGATGCTATAAGCACTGCTTCCTTCAGTGGAAATGGGTAACTGCAGTACTCAAGTTACCAGCTCTTAAAATCAGGTCAGCTACACCACAGCTTCAATACATAGTACATCTCTTTCCACTTGATGATTAAAACCACTACAGAGAAAACATATGTCCTGTGCATGTGCATGATAGTCTGACGTGTCCTTGCTGTGGTGAAAGCAGAACTAGAGCAGAGTTAGAACTCAGTTTGGTTTTGACCAATGTGCCAGTTAGAAGTGGGGGCACCATGCCCACTGTCACTGTTGTGCAACCGCTTTAAGACTAAAGTCTCACAATTGCATTAGCTTTGGACTTACAGGTTCAAATTACAGGACACCTATCTTTTTCTGCTGTTACACATTTCAAGATGATAGGAATTTATGAGAACTTTAATAGAATAACTTATATTAATATTGTATTAGAGGTACTTTTTACATAGATCCTCCATTTTCACAAGCCCAGTAATTGGACATGCTAACATAATTATAAGGATTATTTTTAATATTTGGATTCATATCCTTTTAAGTCAGTGACTGAAGTCTGAAACTCATGCTTGATTGGCTTGTGATTAGGTGATTGACTCAGCCATTTAAGAACAATCTATTTGTTTGCCTTCGAGATGTTTTTGGAGTTATTTTGCAGTATATTGTTTGCAGCACATGGCAACATTTGGTTGCTTTTGCATTTGTCTTCTTTCAAATCATCACTAAACACTAGTGACCCAAATTAGGTGACATCGCGCTGCCTCCACCATGTTGAACAGATGATGTGGTATATTTTGAATCATGAGCGCTTCCTGTTCTTAAGCTTATCTTGGTTTCATCCATTTAAAGAATGATGTTCCAAAACTGGGCTGGAGGTTTTTTTTTTAGATGTCACCTGTTGTTTGCACTGTATGTGTCAGGGTTGAGCTGCTGTGCAGGCAGGAAGGAGGACCCCAATTGTAGAGCTCCAGGAAGGTGCTTGTTAAGCACACGTTTATTCACACAAATCCACAAAAACACAAACAGGAACTCTTCTCGGGAAATACACTGGATAGGGAGAGACTCGACTAGACTAGGGAAGCACACCAGAACGACAGCAGGGCACAACCACCAATGACGCGACAAAGAGCGGAAGAAAACTGAGGGCTTAAATACACAAGGACCGATGACATGGGAGGAAACAGGTGGGAACACAGGACTACCAAAATAAAACAGGAAACACCAGGGACCAGAGATACATAATACAAAAAAGAAACACAAAACACTAGGCCACCGGCCCAGGACCATGACAGTATGTGAACCTTTCCCTATTTACATTTCTGTAGATATATTTAATTCTCAATTATTATTGACATGATTAAATATTGTGAAGTACTTTCCCTTCATCTTCATTATTTACTTTAGTCGTCTTGGATTTGCTTCTGAGCCTTTTTCATCTTACTTGATTATTTTTCCACTCATGTACTGCAATTTCTGCTCTTATTTTATAAACCTCTTTTGTTTGTTGAGAGTTCCTATGAATAGACACATAATTCAACTTCAGACCTATTGCAACATAGGTGACTTGTGGCATTGGCTTCAACAGAGAGACCACAGCAGTCAGTTTGGATGATGATGAGTTGGTAAGTTCTCAGACTATTGCAAATTATATGCAAAAATAATCCATATGGGAAGTGACAAATAGTCATTAAAAACTAAAAAATATGAGACCATTCTCATTGGTCATAACCCAAACAGCTGACACAATTTTTCCACAGATGGACTGGCATACTGACACATAAACACCTATCTAAACAATGGTTAAATAAAAGGGAAATATGCCATACCATGGTCAACTGACCAATTATTTTAGAGCCTGTGTAAATGGAGAGAACAATGCTAAACATGATAATAATTCATAATCTGTTAATTGCCATAATTTTGTTGAATCCCTTGAATTAAAGCCTACAGAACTAAATTAGAAATTGTGTCACTGTCCAAATACGTGAGGCTCCAAACACACACCAAACAGACCTCTCCAGCAGCACAATCTGACCTATAGTATCTCAATGATCGCGCAGGTTTCTGTGACGAAAACTGGCAGCATAATCACGGGTCCCTATAAGTAGACTCGGAAAACGCAGTGAGTGGTAACTTCCAGGAGGACTAGTTGCTATAGAGTAAAGGTGCGCAGATCCAAGCCTCGGTGCTCGACATGGAGATGCTTTCTAAACTCGCGCTCCTCATCGTAGTGCTCTCAGTGCTGGTCGCTTGCAGTCCGACGGAGGCATGGTACAAGCAGGTGGCCGGTCCTAGCTACTACTCCGTGGGTAGGGCGTCCGGTTTGCTGTCCGGTATCCGGAGATCAGCATACGAGAGAAGAGAGGAGCCGTACCACTCAGACGTCGATGAATCTGCAATCAAAGACGTTTTTTCTGATTTACCTGCGTCCAGTTCCATTTTGAAGACGATGGTCAGTGGTCGTTATTAATCTGTGCGCCATTGCTTTACGCATTGTCCATAAGCGTTCAAGCGCAAATATCCAAATTAAAAAATCTATATATTTAATTATCCTTTCCACGAATGATACCACACATGTGGCAAGTTGTAAAAATATAGTGGAAAAATTACTAAACATCTGGCAGTTAAGATGCTCTTAGAGGCGGTTTTATGATGCGTGACGGTCACTTCAGTGAGGAAGGCGCTGTCCATTCAGCACCAGTGGGATATTTTATAGTGCAGGTAATTAGACAGGGGTTCGGTTCTAACAACGTTAATGGTATTAAAATAAAGGGTCTATCATTCACATCTTCTACATCTGTGTGCAATTTAAAAAAAAAATGTCTTTAATCAGTTGGATTATAAACCTCTGTGGACTACTTAATCTAGACTTTTCTGTAATCCCTCACGTTTTCCAAACAATTTTTAAACAGCAAAGTGACAGGTTTTGGTTAAGTACCCCCGATTTTACATTTTGAGTCAGTGTTCTCTACTGAATCCTCAGTAAGAAAGAATCCTGGTGGGGTCCATACACTGACCAATAACTTAAAATTTCATACAGGAGTACATCATCCTTTGCGTTGTTTTTTTTTTTAAAAAAAAAACATCTCAAGCCGCTTTAGGTATCTAGATTATTAAAAGGGAACTATTTTTACACTCATATAATCCCATGTGTCTTTCTCCTTTCCAAATAGCCCGTTTGTATAAAAGATATTACACCAAACCTGCAGAGCTGTGAACACATCCAGGGAATCAAGCGTTCATTTCGGTGCAAAGCGGACATCTTCCTCTCCCTGGACTCAGACTGTGAGGCAGACTGAGCAGTAAATCAGACAGCCAGGACGGATGACCACCGCATACTTCATGAACATTTTAAAACTGGACATTTTAATAGGTGTTGCAATAGAGGCTACCCTTATGAATCACATCAGATCTGACAAACCTGCTCTAAACTTTTAAGCTGTAAAAGAAATGTATTAATGTATATTTGAGTTTTCTTGAATAAAGAAATATTTCATCCTTGTTGAATGTTTGTGACTTTTACTTGATGTCTTGACCCAAAATTGCCTGCCTTCTTTCTAGGAGGACAAATACCTTTGCTCAAGCATTGCAATGACAACCTACTGATCAGGAACAAGCAAGGAACGTGTCAAAACTTAAAGCAAGGCGTTTCCAAAATTGTGGTTAACCTTTTGGTGTCCATCATTTAAAGGAAATGTGCTGTGTACATTGTTTTTTTAGAGGAAAAGAAAAATAAAAATGTAAGGGGAAGAGCCACATAAAATGATCAGACATGCTTAGAAGCAAATGTTTTATTTAAAATGTTAAACTCAAGAAGTGTTACTTTGACTAACATCACAATAAAAACATTGAGAAAAGAACAAAACAAAAACAAAACACTTAAATTACAGCAATGAATGAGTAAAAATCCAAGTCTCTGGAAGACTTAAACCAGCTGAACAGCTTCTAGGTTCTCCCTCATAACCTGATCAACGACCACATGAAAGGCCACCTGTATGCTGGCTGTGTCTATGGCAGTGGTGAAGTGGTGGTACACAGGCTTGCCAGGACTGCTGTTACATGCTGAGAAGATTGCAGTGATGTGGTGTGCTGCAGCATCCACGTCACCATCAGCTCCTAGATGGCAGTGAAAAGGAAACAAAGTTACAGGACAAACTTAAAATCTGTCCATGTCAAGTAAGGTGTGGGTATGTTTTCCTTCACAATCCCCCAATTTGGGGCCCTGAAATATGGCCATGATCCAGCAACAATGAATGACACAAATAAAAGGGCTTTCAGAAAATACTATATTGATCTCTGACCAGAGGAACTTCCGATTAATAAACCAACAGGAAGGATGGACTGATTCATCCAGTAACTGTACATATGATGCACCAATAAATTTGTCAAATACATTTTTCCCCAAACATATTGTTCAATTTTGGTGATACAGTGCAAACTGTAGCCTCAGTTTTCTGTGCTCAGTTGACAAGAGTGGCACCTGGTGTGGTCTTCTGCTACTGTAGCCCCATCTGCTTCAAGGTTTGAGATGCTGAGTGTTCAGAGATGCTCTTCTGCATACTTTGGGTGTAAGAAGTGTTTGAGTAACTATTGCCCACTCAATATTAATGCTTTTTCAGACCTCTGTAAAACCTAGAGATGGTTGTGTGGGAAAATCCCAGTAAATCATCAGTTTCGTAAAACACTGACCAGCGTCTGGCACCAATCAAGCTACATTCAAAGTCACTTAAAATTACCTTTCTTCTGATGTTTGAATTTCTGCAGGCTGTCTTGACCATGTCTACAGGCCTAAATACAATGAAATGCTACCATGTGATTGGCTTATTAGACATTTGCATTAACAAGTAGTTAAACAGGTGTATCTAAAGTGGCCATAGTGAGAATTTGTTGTAAATTAATATTCCTAAAATAAGTTAATGTAAATTTGAGTTTGGGATGCTTTTTTGTGAAGGTTTGATAACTCACTGACCTCTTAACACATTCACAAAAGAAAATTTAACTGGGGAAAAACAAAAGGTTCTGATGTACCCTTATAGCTGGATAGGTAAAGCCTCAAGTGTCTCCCAGAGTTTAGGATCTTCTCTCGGAAAAGGTCAGCTTTGTTCATAAACAGAATCTGGAGGAGAGAAATAAAATATTTAAATTATTCCAGTTGAACCCTTTTGGTGGCATTTCCATCATGACGACTTCCAGTCTCAAAAGTATTAGCTATCAACAGAAAATAATCTACTTGGTCTTTTTTTTTTTAATTAAAAAAAAAACACAAAAACAAACTTGAAAATATTAGGCAGTATTAAAGCTCAGTATTATGCCTCATACTTCAATGTTAATATAGTATTTGTAAAACCTATGTACAAGCTCATATACATGTTCTAATTTCAGGTCATCTCGTGACACGGTGGCATTACCCTTAATTCAACAAGGAAATAGATTTTCTTCATACTGCTAACACTAGAATTGGCTGCTCATTTTTAAAACAAACATGAATTATTCAAATGCCTGAAGGACTAAATCTTTCAAAATGTATCAAATCCAGATATTAAATGATTCACACCCATGAAAAGAATTCATAGTATTCTCAGTATGAAAGAAAGTAAATAAGCTGCCTCTCAAAACAAAAAAAAACACACACACACACACACACCACACTTCAGTCATTCCCACAAAGTTTTAGTTATGACAGTTGCCACAAAAGCGCAACTCTAAACTGTAACTTAGGCTGAACATGGCCTGATAAAGGTTTACAGAAACTTATCCAAATTATTAACTGCAGATAAACTTACCATGGTAGTTTCCCGGAAAACTGTGTTGGCACAGACTGATGAAAAAAGTTCTAGACTTTCCAGCAGCTGATTCTAATCAGGAAAGGGAACAGTTTACGCCAACCTGAGCAAAACTCACTGGCTCTACTCACCAGTAAGACAAAGAGGATTACCCTGGATTTATGTTATTACAGTTTGTTTGTAACAACATACCCCTGAAGGATCCTCCGGCAAGGCCTTATCGTAGCTGTTGAGGGCCACAACAAACACCACAGCTTGAATACCTTCAAAGCAGCGCAGCCACATCCCCCTCACACTTTGCTGGCCTCTGACATCATACAGCCTGTCAACAAGAAAACACCTCAGTTTCTCTTTTTTTTGGCACATGTTGGGGAAATACATTTTGATATCGTCCACATCTTTTAGAGCTTAAAATTAAATTGCTAAGGCTTGGTGTCATCCTGTACTGAACCCGCAAGTGACTGATAGCAATTTTCATATTTGGAAATTGCTGTCATTTATATGAATGACATTACAAAAATTAGGAGTAAAAGCATACTATACAAGGCGACAATCTGATTAAGATTTATTGCATTTTATAGGTGAGGAAACATGTCACTAAAATCCTCATCAGCAGTTGACTTGCTTCATTGTGCAGGTCTAGATAAGCACCGAACTCACACAGCAGTGTGCTCGACACAAATAACATTTCACTCATTTAAAATATCGGAGCATTTTATTTCAACTAGGTTCTACATCAAGTGAAGCTGAGGGTCTTGGTGACACAGGTAATGAGTTCCCATTTTGGGGAATGATTACCGTCCTCATGTCAGCAAAAAATGAACCATTTACCCCATTGGTCAAGAGTCAGCGTTAACAAGCTGGACAAGTTTTAACCAGTCACATCTGACAGCAGTAGCTTATGTAGTGAGAACAAAAAAAAAAATCATTGTTCACAACAGCAAGAGAGTTTTTATGGTCACTTCCATAGAGTGAAGGAACAGAATCAGAAGAATACACTTAACACACTGAGTTCAGCAAGAGAGATGAGACCCAGTCTGCTTGAGCCACACTTTAGGAGCAACAAAGCATTCATTATCCACCAAAATTACATTTCAGATCAATTTAAAAACAGAACAAGACCATCAAACTTTAAACAGCATTTAAATAAACCACAGTGATGGAAACAGATCATGTCTGCTGGTACAAAGAATTGCAGCATGAATTTGGTGAGCTTTTGTCCTACATCTATTGCAACTGGATTATAAGCACTAGGTGGTTTTGAAGTAACCAAAAAAAAAAGTGTCACCTTACACACTGGTTGGAGAAAGAAAGAAAAAAAGCATTAATATGTTCAGAAAACTAAGATTTTCATTGTGTATTCTGTATCAAATTTCAAGGTTACAAACTTAAGTTTATATATTCATATTAAAAAGTGCTGTTGCAGTCCTCAAAGCAGCTACAGTACATACATATATACATATATATACACATATACACACACATACATACATACACACACATACATACACACATACACATACATACATACACACATACACATACATACATACACATACACACATACACATACACATATACATACATGAATATATATATATATATATATATATATATATATATATATATGTACAAGTCTTGGCATGTTCTGGGATCCTGTTTATGACCCACACACTGAATGCAGTCATAAAGGGGAAGTAGGCAAGAAGCATCATGAATGCATGGTTATTCTGAAAAACTACAGTTAGGGAAAGAAAGTTGGGATTCATATGTGATTCATAGCTAAACTTTCTCCACATTCATACTAGTACTTGTGGAATATGCAGGGAGAGGGAAGTCATCCATATTTCATATCTGATTCATTCCAAGCAGCTCACCTCCCTTAGCCCAGAATTGTTCACCAGTGGGACAGATTGGCATCTCCGATCTATCTCAAGCTGACATGCAAAGAAACAGATTCATTTCTTACCTTTACAAAAATGAATTAAAAAATGTTAAATGTGCTGCATGTAACTCAATCCATCACAATGACCAGCTCTTTAGCACAGTGTGCTAATGTTACTTTTTTTGTTTTAAAAAACAAATGTGAATCTAACACCCTTCAGGCAGTTTCAATAAATACTTACTGACCCAGTAATTTCTCCCACTTCACTTCTGGATGCCTTTGTAGCATTTTATTGCACTCTCGATGCTCATTTCTTTGACCATCATTACTCAACTATCCCATAATGGATTTGTGTGCAGTCTGCAACAACAAATCACGGCTCTCTCGACAGCTCCACTAATATTTAAAAAAGGTACAACTATAATATTCTCAGAAATCAGTCATTTCTAGTTCTGCATCAACATTCCCTTTATAATCATTTAAACAGTTATATTCTGAATGGTCTACAGCCTGTTTTTTTTTCCCTCCCCACCAAATAGACCTTGAATCAACTGCATTTGCAGAGTGTGCACGATTTGATTCATAATGCTTTTAAGTTTAATGATTGATTTATAATGCAAATTTCTTTTTTTCTGTGCAAGTGTTCAAGAAATCTTGGAATAACAAAGACTTAATTCTTTACGTAAATTTACAAGATGCAAAGTGTAACAACTGTCCCTTGAAAGTAAAGTGATGTAAAATAATTTTACTGTCAAATGTAATCCTCATTTTTTCCTCAGGCAATCAGAGGGCCATTCAGAACCATTAAAGCACTGTTTATATTAAAACACTAATATTTCAGGTGCATTTATTTTATCTGAGCACTGTGTAATTTGGACTTTTGATTTCTTACCGAAACACAGTTTTATTAACTTGAAACTGTGTCTCGACGATTCCACGGGTCCTCACTCTGACTCTCAGTAACATCGGTATCTGTGGGAATGTAGTTTGGTGCAATAATTCGACTCATGTTCTCAAAGAAGCTGGATAGGGAGAGAACAAAAGAAAGAAACAAATTAAAATTGATCAGTTGATTGATGGCCATTTTAAATGTCATGTTGGGGTCTCTATATCCAAGCTCAGTATAAGCAACATACTGAAAACTTCAGCCAAAAGATTAAGACCGCTCAGAACAAGACCAACTGGAATGCAAATCTCAGCAAACCAGATCTGCTTACAGTTGGGCATGGATGTTTGTGGCAGCACATCCATTTTCCCAGCAATTATTTTACATGGCCACACATAAGTGAAAATGTTCAAGTCAGTTATTCCAAAGTGAGATGCATCCTAGGAGACAATTTAGAATTTGACTACAGTTTAGCTCCACTGATAGAAAAACCTTTTATACAGTCTTATCACTCTGAGTCTTTGCATTCTCTGCCGTTCCTGACATACACACTATATTGCCAAAAGTACTCACTCACCATCTAAAAATCACTGAATTCAGTCATTTCAATCACAAAGCAGGTGTATTTTAAAAAAAACAAAAAAAACCAAAAAACAAGCACCTAGGCATGCAGACTGCTTCTACAACATGTGAAATAATGGGTCGCCCTCAGGAGCTCAGTGAATTGCAGCGTGGTACTGTGACAGGTTGCCACCTGTGCAACAAGTCCAGTCATGAAATTTCCTCGCTACTAAATATTCCACAGTCAACTGTTAGTGGTATTATTAAAGTGGAAGCAGAACTAGCATCAACCATTTTGGCAATTTGAGCTACAGTAGGTGGTCTGTTGGATCAGACCACGTGGATCAATAAGCCTTAGCTGGCTATGACCCTGTCAGTGGATCACCACTATTTCTTTCTTGGACCACTTTTGATACTGACCACTGAAGGAACACTCCACAAGAGCTGCAGTTTTGGAGGCACTCTGATCCATTAGTCATCACGAAAGACAAAACTGTAGTTTAGTGGTAGATCAAAGGGGAACATCAAGAATTGCTTAACACTAAAAGTCAACCACAAATGAAATGCCACATCTGCCCTTGATTTACATTTTTATGCCTCATGTACACACAAAAGAAATCAGATTACACCCCTTTACAGGAGCAAATTCAAGCTGATCAAAAAGGTAGTCCTGACTAGAATCGACTTCTAAAAAAACATTTGTCAATATTTAACTTGTATTAAGAGCAAATTCATACTTGGCAATATGAATAGGTCTGTTGATGCTGAAGCTGATGTCAGAAGTCATTTTACACTTTCCTGTCCTGAGGAAATCAAGTATATCACAACAGTCTAATCCAACATTTCCAGAGGGAGAAATCAATGCGGGGTCCAGCAGTGTGAGAACACTGACAAAGAGCTAGTCGGTTTCACATTATGCTCCAGCTCCCAAGTCCTGAGCTCTGATAATGAAGCCGTCACAACGCTCAGACTGGCCACATGAAAGGAATTTTATCTTGACAGATCTACTCCCTGTTGCCTCGAAGATAAGAGTTTCTATTCAGTCCATTTATTCTACGGTCACTAAAGAAATTCCAGTTTCACTTTGAAAGACTATGAAACCAACACTGACAGTCTGGTATTGTTTAAATTAGATTAACCTGCAATAAGTCACTAAAACCTTTATATTTAAAAAGAAATTAGATTGAAAACATCTTCACGAATGACCTACTGAAATTGAACTTTTAATTCAATGTGGAGCAGAGGTCATTAGATGACGTTTGAGCATTTGGGTCACAGTTAATGTGGACTAAGTGGGAGGGACAGACTAGACCCAAAATCCAATAAATGTATATACGAATCGAAAAAAAAAAAAAAAAAAAAAAAGCATGTCAAACCTTCAAATGCAACTTTCATTTGACTTGTATATCAGCTCCCATTACTGATGCATTTATTAAAAACATGTCAACAGCTCCAATACAACACTGCCTGTATTTATCAATCAGCATTTACCAAGTTGCCCAGTGGGATATCCGATATTCACTACATAAATTACATGTGTAATTTTTTTCCCTTTGGGGGGGGGGTGTCTCATAATTACACTTGCAGTGAAAAAATAATGGCATTTATTAAAATAGATTCCACTCACATTAACAATTCCTACTTCACTTGATGACAACACACAAATCTGTGCTGAGTAGTTGTGTAGGTTTGATGACATTTTACAGGGTGCCTTCTTTTTAAAATTGAACTGCTACATTTGCACATTCTGAGGACAGCAATAGGGAAAAACAAGTTCTGGCTGCTTAAATACTTTTTTTTTTAAAAAGTGATGAAAACATTGTAATATATCTAATATAACTCCTCCCAAACACACAAAAGCAATAAGATGTAACTGAACGAAAGACAATTACATAAC
>JAMQGT020003725.1:0-13261 GCA_024447675.2 Pterophyllum scalare | reverse complement strand
TATGTTCTCTAGTTACTCGTTCAGTTACGTATTGCTTAAACTCATTGTGAGAGGTTTGGTATGGAGGTGAAGATAGAGCTGTATCATCTGGAAACCAGAAATTACAACAATAAGCTACAAAGAAACTACTTTCTAATATTACGGCGTCAAGAACTGCAAATCTCACAGTGACAGCAGGGTGGGTACTGCTGTAATATAAAAGGATTTTTTTAAAACTGGGTACAACATTTCCAATTCCATTCCATCACTGTTATCACAGGTTTGTCATATTTGTGTATCATGTTCCAATACTCTTTAATCCCTTGTGACAAGGTCTGCAAAACGTAGTTTTTTACATTCCCTCTTATTTCTTCAGAGAGGCACACAGTCAGAGTAAGGAGCACAAACTCTGACTCTCATGTATTGATATATATATATATTTTTCATTTCTAAAATATTCCTCTCCTGTGCTGCAGTCGAGAGACGAAAAGACAAATCTTGAAGTTTGGTTTTCTTTTCATGTGTAGTGTCAGAAATCACAGCTTCAGCAAAGTTTGAGTCTTTGGACTGTGTTGGGCAGATCTTCCTATGGGCTGTCACAACCATTTGCCTTATACCTGTTTTTAAGTCCCTCTGCAATGCAGGACAGCAGCAGCAAAGTCTTCTGAAGGAAAAGACAAGAAAGAATTGGCCTTGAGCGCGCTTACTGGCTAATTTGATTGGCGGTTGATGGTTTAACTCACTTCAGGCATGTATGCTATTGCTCCTCTATTTTCATCATTTTCCTCTGGTACTTTTTTGGAAGGACACACTTACCATGTCACTGGCTCCCTGCCATCAATTATGGTAATGACTAAATAACATCTCCACCTTACCGTGGTGGAGGGGTTTGTGTGTCCCAGTGATCCCAGGGGCTGTGTTGTTGGGGAGCTTTTGCCCCCTGGCAGAGCAAATTGGTCCTGGGTTTGAGGTCAGAACAAGAGCAGTTCAGATGAACCCAATGAGAGGAAAATCAAGGGAACACTTTACCCTGCCCAGATTAGGGTTACCGGGGGCCCACCCTGGAGTCAGGTCTGGGGAGAGTGCTAAAGGGAGAGTACCTGGTGGCCAGAACTTGGCCCGACACAGCCTGATATGGAGACAGGGGCCCGCTCTCCTGTAGGCCCACCACCTGCAGGAGGTACTGTAGGGGTCGGGTGCAGTGTGTGTCGGCCAGCAGTCGAGGGCAGAGGCCCTGGCGGACAAATCTCTGGCTACTGAGGCTGGAGAGACCTGGAGGAGTGTGATTGGGCGGAACAGCCTGCCTGATCTGAACCCAAACGGTGTTCTGTTATTGGACTCTTTCACAAACTTCACAGCTTGTCCATAAGCGAAGCTGGTCACCACCTGGTGGTGAGCTGGATCAGGTGGAGGGGGAGGATGCAGGACAGGCCTGGCAGAGGCCGCGGTCTGCAAGATCTTCAACTCCCACTTCTGGCAGAACTTCAACAGTATTCTGTGGGAGGCTGAGGACAGAATGCTATCAATGGCATCAATTCCTTCATCCTCCAAGAAGTGCCTGCATACTCTCACCACACGAGGCACTGGGAGGAACCCAGGACCCACTGCAGCAGCGTAGGGTCTGACAGTGAGTCCAAGGATTTCATCCTGACACCTGATGGCAGTCAGTCAGCCTGTAGCAGTCTGTACGTCCCTCCATGGATATGCTTCCCCAGACCATCACTGACCCACCACCAAACCGGTCCTGCTGCAGGCAGCATAATGTTCTGGTATTCTACAGCAAATGCCAATCAGGCTCCTCAGGCTCCATGGTGCCGGGCAGTGAGAATGTAAAACCATTCCTTTGGGGGGTTTTCTTATTGTTGCCCCTCTTGTGCACCAGTTGTTAATTTTATGAACACCAAAGCAGCTGACACTACTAAACAACCCCCTCTGCTACTTAATTGATCTCATCAGTATCCCACTTTAATTGACTTGATGCTATATTCTGATTAAAGAGTGTTCCTTTTATTATTTTATTTTTTGAGCAGTGTACTATAGGAGGAGCAGGTCCTTTGGGCTGCTCCCTTATGTCCAGTGACAGATACAGATATTTGATCTGGCACAGGTTTTACAGCAGATGCTCTTCCTGAGGCAACCCTCCTCCTCTCAAAATGAACCAGGCATCTTTCACAGGTAAGGTGAGTGTGTTAACCCCTAGGTTATGGAGTAACATGGTAATACTGCAGGCAGCAAATGGTCCAAAAAAAAAAAAAAAAAAAAAAGGTCTTTGCCTAGAATTGGGGGAATATTTGAAACAGAAAAATGGGGACAAAGAAACACTCAAGAATCAACTTAACAGATCGTCTCTTTGCTCGATTTACAGTGCAAAAAAAAGGCGCGGTCAGTTCCTGTTTGGGCAGAAACGCTTCATGTGGACACAAACAAACAGAAGTGCTTTTCTCCAGGGCTGAGAAGATAAATCTGTTTTAGCCACTGTTATCCAGGCTGTATACTAAGCAACAAAACTGTGTTCAGATATGTTATGTGTTTGGGCTCCACTATTCATCACTTCAAACACATCCTCAGCTCACTGCCAATATATGATGCAGCTCAACAGTGTGACTGCCACTGCTGCTTTCAGCCCAGCAGCCATAGCCAGTGATTTACTATCTAGCTGTATTTTGTCTCACTTGGGTGCACTCCACTGGCCACACTGTTGCCCTGTCACAAGCTGCCTTACCATATTTGTAATTCTGTGTAAACCTGTACCTGTGAGGTTATATCTCCAACGCATTCATCAGAGGACGGTCTAATCTGCTTCTGTCCTGTCTTTCTCTCCACAACAATGAACAATATGAGTGTGATGAAGCAGAAAAAAACACAAAGTTGTTGTTTTTTTGTTTTTTTTACGTGATTTATTTTTACTTATTGCTGAACCGCTGAACACAATGGTCAGGACTACACTCAATGCCCTGCTGACAAGGTGAAAACTGTGATTATCCCTTTTAACACTTCTGAGAATGTAATGGATTTAACTATTTATGAAGAGTGTGGAGTGGTTTGAATGCCATTAACTGGCAGCATAGATGCTTTTTCTCATTTCTCCCTTTGCTTTTGTCTCCCCGTCTTTTATGCTAACTGGAAACCCGAATAAAAACATGAATGGATGTGTAATAGCGGTTCTGCCACCTGTACCTGCTGGCCAAATGGTGTTTGCAAAGTGCATGCTGCACTCAAAATGAGGCACACAGATTTGAAAAAGCCATTTCATAATTTTACGTGTGCACTTTGTTTAATAGCTTATGTAGAGTTCGTTTCATTCTTTCCTTAAGGGGCCAATTTAGAATTTGATGTAAAGATAGACGATTTTAGGAAATGCATTTTTGAATAAAATAAACTTGAATGCTCTAAAATAGTCTTAGTAAACTGCACACAGGCTGCTCCTGTTTACCAACCTGAATGGTCTCTGATCACTTTATACCAAAAGATGCCACAGGGCCACAAGAGGAAGAGGAGCTGACAGTACAAAGTCTAAAGTAATCGCTCTAGGCAGCAATTTTGGATTTCACTTTTTAGTTTTGATTTGTTTCATCCTGTGCCCAGAAAAAGAGTTTGTGCCACACACATGAAGGTGAATGAAAAGAAACACTGAGTGCACCATGGGAACCCCCTCAGCAGCCTAGGCCTATAGCAGCATAACTAAGGGGTGATTCAGGGTCACCTGATCCAGCCCTAACTATAAGCTTGATCATAAAGGAAAGTTTTAATCCTAATCCTAAAAATAGAGAGGGTGTCTGTCTCCTGAATCCAAGCTGGGAGCTGGTTCCACAGAAGGCTCTGCCTCCCATTCTACTCTTAAGTATCCGAGGAACCACAAGTAAGCCAGCAGTCTGAGAGTGAAGTGCTCTATTGGGGTGATACAGTCATCCAGCTTAGAGGTCATCCAGGCCTTTATGTCTTTAAGACATTCCTGCAGTTTAACTAACTGATGTGTGTCATCTGGCTGCATGGATAGATAAAGCTGAGTATCATCTGCATAACAATAAAAATGTATACAATGCTTTCTAATAATACTGCCTAAGGGAAGCATGTACAATGTAAATAAAATTGGACCTAGCACAGAACCCTGTGGAACTCCATAATTATCCTTAGTGTGTGAAGACGACTCCCCATTTACATGAACAAATTGGAGTCTATTTGATAAATATGATTCAAACCACTGCAGTGCAGTACCTTTAATACCTATGGCATGCTCTAATCTCTGTAATAAAATGTTATGATCAACAGTATCAAAAGCTGCACTGAGGTCCAACAGGACAAGCACAGAGATGAGTCCACTGTCAGAGGCTGTAAGAAGATCATTTGTAACCTTCACTAATGCTGTTTCTGTACTGTGATGAATTCTGAAACCTGACTGAAACTCTTCAAATAAACCGTTCCTCTGCAGATGATCAGTTAGCTGTTTTACAACTACTCTTTCAAGGATTTTGGAGAGAAAAGGAAGGTTGGAGATTGGCCTATAATTAGCTAAGACAGCTGGGTCAGTGATGGCTTTTTAAGTAGCGGTTTAATTACAGCCACCTTGAAGGCCTATGGTACATTTGCCCATTATTAGAAATGATCAGGGAATACTGTGAATTCTTCAGTTTTTTTCTTTAGGTTTGTTTTTTGGTGGTCTGGGAGCAGGCACCGTCTCTATGGGGATGGGGTTTTGGGGGGCTAGCAGGAGGAGAGAAGCTGTAGAGAGGCGTGTAAGACTGCAACTCTGCTTCCTGGTCTGGGTAGTCAAGATTTTGGGGGGGGGTTAAGAAATTTGGCCAGATTTCTAGAAATGAGAGCTGCTTCATCCAAAGTGGGATAACATCGTCTCTCCCAACAAGACCAGGTTTTCCCCAGAAACTTTCCCAATTATCTATGAAGCCCATATTGTTTTTGGACACAGGTTTCACACCTGCACACTACCATATTAGACTATGAACTGCTGAGTCATAAAAACTCAGGTAATGAATTAAATTGTTTAATTGGTTTCTGCATGATTGAAATGAATATTCAATTTGCAATTCCTACAAAAAAGGGCAAACAGGAGTTATCCTGCAATTTAGGTGTGAGTGGTTTTAATCAGTCAGACTGCAGCCTCCCCACGTAATATGACCTCTAGATACCTTTCAAGAGCAGGGCGTGGAAATTCAATGGATAAAGCTGAAAATTCTGCACCAATAAAGGATAAACAACATCAATATTTTTCCTTTGTCATTAGCTTTCATCTGCTGTCACAAATAGATGTTCACCTTTCTAATACCAAAAAGACATAAGACATAATTTCCAATGAAATGAAACGAAGAATGCGGAGGTCAGAAAACAACAGAGAGAAACATTCAGTGACCAGTATCCAGCATTCATAAATATACCAGGAGCCATGTTGGACCAATAATACTAATATTAACGAGATAACTCAGTGGTGAATTTTCTCAGTGACAATAAGACTATTCCTGTTAAATTCTCCTCTTTCCTGCTCTGTGAGTTCAGCATAGGTGAGTTTTCAGGAGCCTGGAACAACAATAAGGTAAAGATAGCTGAAAAATTCCTGTGGTTTAAAAACAGGAGTGATTGTGTGACTCGGTATTCTGTGACTTTGTATAAAAAGAAATAATGGAGCATTTAGAAATATCAGGTGACCTGTAAGGTTCACTGGGACGACTACTTCATTAAACCACTGTGATCTTTATATTATAAAAAAAGTTAAGTTTGTAGAAACAACATGTAGGACTGAAAATGGCACAAACTCTGAATTCAAAACACTTCTGAGTCAGAAGCTCTGAGTCCCTCTCACAGAGGACAATCTGAGTAATAACTGTAATAGCAGTAAGACATGTTATAATAATAATAATAGCAGTCTTTATATGGTGAAAGTCAACATGTTGCAATCTATGAAAGCCCGCTGAAAGAAAATTGTGCGTTCCTGTGGTGAGCAGACCTGAGAAAAAGCAGCATTTTAAAGTTTCATAACAGGCTTTCTTTGAGGCCGTACACAAACTCAGACCCCATCTTCATTGCCAAACAAAATGATGCAACGGTGAATTTTCCTTTCAAATTTAAGAAGATATTTCATGATGACAGGTTCTGGTATCGAGGATCAGTGTTATTCAGACCCTGTCGGTCTTCCTGTGGATAACCACTGCACAACAGAGGTGATGGAAAACAAAATCTATCCTTAAAAAACTGTATACACACACACACACACACACACATAACTAAATGCAGATATTAAATAAAGAAAAGAAGCATGCTCTGTCTTATTGTCCCATAGCCAGCATAGCTGTTTTATTCCAGTGACAGTGTTTCCCATATGCGGCGCTTTTCTTTTGAGTTCTAATTTAATAATTAAGTCGAGCTGAAATGTACATCAAATACGGGAACTTCAAAAGCTTCACACAGCTGAGATTTTAAATCATTTGTGCTGAAGTGCTAAACTTCAACTACAAAGGCAACACAATGAGAAGGCAAACAAATTATTTCTCCACAGATAATGGCCTTTGATGGCGTTCAGGAAAACTCAGCTAAAAGCTGCAGATACGTCTCCTGATTACATGAACAATCACAGATTCGTGCCGACAATCAGACGCTAAAGATCCAAAGCCGGCATCGCTGTGGGAGGGGACGGGCGCGGAAAACGGGCAAGTGTTGGCGTATGAGCGACTGCATTAAACAGGCTGTGTGTCACACACAGTTGGGTTGTGTTCACACTTCGGTTGCATTTGTGCGGATCTGCTGACGACCACAAAAATGACATCGTTTCACATCAGGCCTTGTCCAGAAGCTCGGTAATGATCCTTCCTCACAACTAAAAAAAAAAAGCACATTAGGCGAACGTTTAAATGCAGTGTATAAAAAAATAACCTTTACGCAGATGTTTTATTCGGTGTTAATCCTGCTTCCTGATGTAGTCTGGCTTTGTCTTCACTGAGCGCAGAAATAAAAGGAGTTTACGGGACGAAGGAGGCAAAGAGAGCCGCTTTTCTCTGTAGTTACCTTTGAAATTCTCCTGGGTCGACCGCTGCCGGGTAAACAAGCAATGAGAATGATCAAAGAATCAAAGTATCATCCCGCATGAGTCAAGCTTTAGAGAGTTGCATTCTGAGCTTTAACAACTCTTATTCATATTCTCCTGGAAGCCAATAATTCTTCATTTTTAAAAAGCTGATGGGGAGCTCGTGCTCTTGCGGTTACAAATGGCCTGGGATATTAAAATGAACACCTCCATCCTAAAAATCAATTTACTCTATGCTGATGTGAAAGAATCTCAAAAGTAAAATAAATGCACGCTTCGCCTCTTATAATGAACAAAGAGTCCGGTCTGCCTGTTTGTGCCTTTCAGGTAAAAATTCAACCAGGATCTATTTTAAGGTGGGTATTATATTAACTCAGCTGGGCTAGAACGGCGTCACTAAGGGGCACATTCATAATGCAGCAGTATGCAAACATGCTTAGATCTACTTCTTCTCAGTGAAGTGAGACGTGGCTTACTTCACTGAGCTTCCAGGCTGGAGCCTCTCTGTGTGGAGTTTGTTGTCCCCGTGCTTGCGTGGGTTTTCTCAGAGTACCTGCGCGGTTCAGGTTAACTGTTGATTGGCCAGAGTGGTATCCTATGATATACCCCACTCTGCATTTAATCATTAGTTATTATTAATCTCTGGCTCTCTTCCACAGTGTGTCTTTTGTCCTGTCTCTCTCCCCTCGCAGCAGCTGACTGCCCCTCCCTGAGCCTGCTTCTGCTGGAGGTTTCTTCCTGTCAAAAGGGAGTTTTTCCTTCCCGCTGTCACCAAGTGCTTGCTCATAGGGGGTCGTTTTTGACTGTTGGGTTTTCTCTGTAATTATGGTGGGGTCTTACAATCTAAAGCACCTTGAGGCGACTGTTGTGATTTGGCGCTATATAAATAAAATTGAATTGAATTGGTAAATGGTTGTCCGTCTCTCTGCGTTACCCTGCTGTCCGGGGCGTACCTTAACTGTTGCTCTGTGAGCGCTGGGATAGGCTCCGGCCGTTTGGTGTAGGCGCTGGTGAAGCACAGCTTTAGACTTCACGCTGCTGCAAGTGCGAGACGAGAGAGAAGGAGGAAGACTGAGAAATGATTTGTCCTTCTGTAATTATCAACTGAAGGTAAAGCTTGTTGAGCCATTCATAATTTATATGGTTTATATGTTTAAGGTTGTTACTCTTTTTATTGGTGTAAAGTACGCTAAAGCTATACTTATATTATATATAATTACAGTATAATATGCTGATTACGTACATTAGTTAGTTTAATGATTGTAGCATTACCCACTGTTTTGTCGTGTGATTCTGGTCACTAGATAGCACTAGATATAGATAATAAATCCGAGATTAACGATATGAAATTAGAGATAAACGCCTGCAGGTCCCTGGCAGATTGGATATTTCCTGCTTCATGTTGAGGCAAAGATAATTGTTCACAGCAGGAGTTCCTCAGAGAGCCAAACTCTATGTAACGTATCCTGTTACTATTGTATTATGTAGGTTTGCAGAGCTTTTACAAATTCGTATTTAAATAAATATTCATGATTGTGTTCAGGGTCCTGTGTTTCCCGTGCAGCGCACCCACAGCCTACACGCTCCTGAAAGAACATAAACCATCATTAACGCTGCTTTTTTTAAAATCAGTTTCTGCCTCTTTCATTTTTTTTAGATTTAATACTTGTTTAGGTTCCAGTTGCACTTGAAATAAAATGATGATATTTTTATGAATATGTCCGCACACTGTGAAACAGAGACAGAGAAAACCTGCTGTTACCTTCGGTGACAACAAAACCCACTGAAGCTGATACGAAAGTACTGATGAAAAAATAATACAATGATCCAGTTTTAATCAATTTTTAATTAATTTAATTAAATTCCGATTAATAACAATGTGTCAACGTTATTTAAACCTTTATTTAAACACAGCCGCATTGCAGCAAATGCAGACTGCACGCAGCAGCCTTCATGCATGACTCAGTATTTGTATTTGGTGCAGATTAAAAGAAAAAACTAATATTGAACTAATCTAGTGGTTTGTGTGGCCTTGGCACAGCTTTGCTTTCCAGTTTCCTTCTGGTGGAGGGCTGAAACACATCCTCCTATGTTGCCACCCCCCCTCCAGCTCTTCCTACAAGGTTACTTGACATAGTTGCCTGAGTACAGGCGAGTCTTCCAGGTGCCTCTGAGGGTTACACGTGTTCACTCTTTTTTCTGTCACATTTAGCAGCCTTCACCAGGATCTCTGATGTCACTCACGTTAAGGGACCACACAAATTAGTGACCTAAAGGCAACCTGATTAACAGGACTATTATTTAATCGCTCTGGAACCTTTTAGTTCCCTCTTTGTGTTAAAACGTCTCGTGTACCTGTCAGTATAATATTTAAAGGACTTGCCTGAATATTTGTGCTGCTCAAAGAACAATGTGTTCAATCAGGTTATGCATAAATAATTTCAGCTGTCATTTTTAATGAAGAGGAGTGCAGCAACGTAGTCTTAAAGTCTATGTGCAAAGGGTTGACCCCGAAAGATGAGGAGACACAATTAAACAAACATCACGAAGGAGGTGACAACATGCTCCTGTCGCTCGCCTACCTGTGGCCCGATGAATACTTATCAACAATTTTTTATGCTCTCATAGTGATATTACTCGAGGAGGAAACAAAGAGAACCGGCTGAGGTCGTGAATGTATCCAGGCAACCTTGACTCAAACCGTCTTCTTGTTTCTTCTGGTAAAAATAAAATCACGAGATTATTTAAGACAAAATGGACGGACGAGAAAGAGAGGAGCGCCTTTTGATTCCTTGTTAACATTTTTATTCAGAGGAGCAGAAACCAGCACTATAGCAGCCCCCCACCCACGCCCCCCAGTCATAAAACTCAATTAGCAAAATCACACACAGTGTTTCCATCATTTAACTTTTAGATTAAAGTATTTCAGCACATCTAACAACAGTGCATTTCTGCCATACTTTCTTCATCACAGCCACACATTCAGGTTTGCCACACCAACACAATCCTGACAACCCTGCGAACCAAACGGGCAAAAATTAGCAAAACATCTAAGCACGCACTTTCATCACAGGAACTCTTCTTTAATCTCAGCACAGATGATGTTTATGCTAGCTGGGCCTCAAACCACTTTTTATCCTATTAGCTTAGAAGGAATTTAAAAAAAATTTTTTTTGGAAAGTGAGATCTCACAAAGGGGCGTCAGAACAGGGCACATCAAAAGAAGGGAAACGACGACTTATCCGCCGCATCATTCGGGTGAAAGCTCGCTGCACGCGCTTCCTGGGAGAAAATAGTTTGCATGAAGGGGACGCACACTTTCAGACTTGGGTCACGACCGTTTGAAGAGCACGTTTTTTTATCTGTGAGCTAAGTTACCGTAGCTGGTAGACATGAACCGTGTGAGAGAAATGCATGTTTATGGGAGATGACAGCGGGGTGAGTCTCATGTAGTTATTTTGGGCTTTATGTTTTGACTGACTTTGGTCCTGATTCTGAAATAAACAGGAGGACAGACACTTCTGGCCAAACTTACATGTTATAGTCTCGGTGCACGTGTTGCCAAACGTAGCTTTTTTTTTTCTTTCGATATAAATCGTTCAATCAGCCTAGGTCCTCTCTTTTGTTCTTGGTGGCTCTCGCACCATCTTTCATTTTCCACAGTATATCCCAAACCTTAATCTTCCCCCCACGTATGTCATTCTTTTTAATAAGAACCACACATCCGCACTGTCTGTTTGATGTGCCACCCAGCGTGTGGGGCTTCGCAGGATGTGACAAATGAAAGAGAAAGTTAAGCATCACAAATGAGGACACACTATTGTTCAATTTTGCAAATTTCCTACAAGAGCGCTCCCGTAAGCTTCCCAAAAAATAGACATATATACGGCTGAGATACTACAGGACCGATCAGGGCTTCTTGGAAGCTATAAAGGGAAAAATGTATTTCAAATAACCTTTATCTTTCACTGTCAAAACTGAGACACAGTCAGTCCTTTGAAGTGTAAAATTTCCCTTAGAGTGTAAACAACTCTCTCCCATCCATGACGTTTACCTCTCCTCTTTGTGCTCACAATTTTCTACATGAATAAAGAAGCTGCGCCTTTCTCCCACTGGCTAGACCCTGACTGGAGTGCAATCTGTTATAATATCAACTCAAGCCCCTATTGGCAAGCACCATTAGCCACCGCTCTCACTCGCATATTTAGTGATGGCACCACGCACGTAGCAACGGATGGCACTGCAATCAGTTGTGCAGTAAGACGATTAGTGCTCGTGCTGCTGTTCTTTGCATAAGATCTGAACTCTTAACTGATCATTGCGATCGTCCCGTAAGTTCAGTTATCGCTGAACGGGCCTTAATGTGACCCGAATCAGATCCTCAGCTCTGTGTTTGATCGCTGCCGGGGTTTATCCTGAGCTTGTTTTGACAGAACTTTCCTCATAAAAAGATAGGTTATTCCTTTTTAACAATCTTGCAGGCTGTAAGTGAAGAAAGCTGTGACAGCGTGTAAAAAGGAAATGCCTCTTCCTCTGCCAGTCAGCTTACTACCCTGATACCGCTGCTGGCTGTACTGCACTCTAGGTAGGGAGGCTGGCTTAAGAATTCACACACATCCCTGTCATGAAAGATTGAGCATGTGGGAGTCATTGAAATGTATTCATGCTCACAATGTAGAAGAAGCACGGGGCCACAGTAATGGTTGTCAGGGGCTGGTATGCCTCAGTGAACTGAAGACGACATTTTCTATCTCACTGGCTTCAGGGATGTTTGAGTTATATAACCCTGCAGGAAGGCACAGATGAGAATATCACATGTGAGCTCTAATAAAATGCAGTGCTTAGTATGCGTGTCATGAAGATACTCTCATAGTTCAGGTGATTAGAAGAAGCTGGGGTTTTGTAGCCTCTGTAAGAAAAGGCTAATTTCATGCAGAATTACTTCACGTGCCTCGATGTGCCTCGACTTCTGGGTGAGGAGCTAAATCGACTGGCCGAGGGTTAAAAACAGAAGCATCTGGGAACTTCTGCTATATTGCTTTGGCCTTGATCCACTGTCATTTAATATCCTTAAATAAACGTGAGGGTGCTCAGAGTTGCTCTTTTTCCTGCATCAAACATCCAAAGATATCACGCTACAGAGCAGCCACGCCCAAAGTCAAGAGTGCTGCTGTAATGAGCAATATCACAACTAACCACCGCCTTCTAATTCGCTTTTTATATAAATATGTAATTACATTTATACTTGTGAGTGATTTCAAACTCCCCCCCGCTGCAGTACCTTTGCGGCCCACCAGGGGGACGGCAATCACCGCTACAGAGAAACTAAATACGATTTAAGCAAAATAAATAATTAGACATTTATTTTGGTAGTCAACTGAAACATATAATAACAAGTCTCATTACTGTCTGACGAGCCAGAATCGTATTATTACAATCTGGTCACCCAAAGGGCTAGCATAGTAATCAGATCTAAATTACTGCAGCTGTTTGCTGAGTTGCATATTTGGAGCGCTTTATTAACAAGTAAGCAAAATAGGTTTGCAATATCAGATCATATTTAGCAGCAGCTGCCAGCGGTGGCGGCTCTAGATTAAATTTCTGTAGCTTAGTGCTTCTCTCACAAATTGCCATTTTCAGATATTCCCAGCATCCTCCACTGCTGGAATATGGGGGTCCTCAACAGTGTATCTTGATCCTGCACATGACCTTAAACTCACTGTTGCTTTATAGAGATGTGCTCTGAAATATTAGGGCCATAAAGTGAAACTAGGAGCTCAAATGTTTCCTCTGTGTTGATATGATCTGAAGCTCTGGTGCTGCAGCAGCTTTGTCAGTGCAGCAGGATTTACTTAAGCAAACAGCAGCCTGCTGCTGCTGCTGCTGCTGCTGCTGCTCGGGATTTTCTTAAGTACACATTTTCTCACCTGAGTTTGTCGGAACATTTCCATCGCCCCATCCCTGAACCTCCACGGCTCCTCTTCAGATGTTTCATGTTTTGTGTAACCTTTACTTGTTTACCTAAAACTAAAGTAGTTTCACTTTGACCTACTGATAAGGCAGAAGACCTTTTTCTTCCATTTGGAGCACTCTGGTTGCATCTGAATCAGAGTGCTCCAAACTGTACTCTATTTTTCTAACATGTCCTGGAAAATGTTACATTAATTCTTGCCTGTATAACCCGTCAGAGAGCTCTCGCATCAGGACTGCTGGCAAATGAAGGGGGAGTGCTTACTCTACACACACACGTGC
>JAMQGT020003724.1:0-49110 GCA_024447675.2 Pterophyllum scalare | reverse complement strand
CGCCGACAAGCTCTTCAACGACTTCGCACTCAGGTTTGGTTTCCCAACCAAATTGCATCACGACTTGGGCAAAGAGTTTGACAACAAGCTGATGGCAAGGTTAAAAGAACTGTCTGGCATCCAGGGCTCACATACAACACCCTACCATCCACAGGGTAATGGTCAAGTGGAAAGATTCAACCGAACCCTATTGTCCATGCTACGTACTCTGGAGGACAAGGAAAAAGATGATTGGAAAGAGTCGCTGGCTAAAGTTGTTCATGCGTACAATTGTACGAAGAGCGAGGCAACAGGCTACGCACCCTATCACCTGATCTTCGGACGTTCACCACGCTTGCCCATTGATCTGCTGTTTAATCTAAAGAAGGATGAAACTCATGTAGATTATGATGAGTATGTGGACTGCTGGAAGAAGAGAATGAAGGAGGCATATGCAATTGCTGCTAGGACTGCTAACAAGGAGGCAGCTCGAGGAAAAGCCTATTATGACAAGAAAGTTCATGGGAGCGATCTTCAACCCGGTGATAGAGTGCTCCTCCGGAACCTCACTCCTAGGGGTGGCCCTGGGAAGATCCAGTCCTACTGGGAGAACCAGGTCTATAAAGTGAAGGAGAGGAAAGCTGATGACAATCCTGTGTACCAGATCAGTCTTGAAAATGGTAAAGGGAGGGATAAGGTAGTGCACAGGAACCTCCTGCTCCCCTGTGACTTCCTTCCCCTTGAAACAACGCCAGCGAAGACTGTTCATCTGCAGAGAGACTCTCAGAATGTCACACAGAGAAGGTCACGACCAGCACAGGGACCACAGCAGTGGCCAGAGGACAGCGACACTTCAGATGACGACTACAGTGGTACCTATCAGGGGTACCTCAGACCCGTTCCAGGGAGAGCACAGAGGCATGCTCCACTCAACCCCTTGGTGGAACCCTTCCAGCTTCAACAAAGTCGTCAGGAAGCAGCGGAGTTGCCACCGCAGAGTGACAAGGATGTAGCCCTGCAGGTCGGAGTCCCTCAACAAAGTTGTCACGAAGCAGAGGAGTTGCCACCGCAGAGTGACAGGGATGGATCCATGCAGATTGGAGTCCCGGAACCTGACCTGGACAGGTTGGGGAGTGGTGAGTCAGAGACAGATGTTCCAGCTGGAGTAAGAGGTGAGACTGATACTGTGAGACAGCGACCTCAACGGTCAAGACAGCAGCCAATGATTCTGAGTTATGACACTTTAGGTAAGCCGACTTTGGTTCAAAGAGACTGTAAAGTAATTAAGACTCAGGTTATTAATACAAGGGCCTTTTGGAGACCCTGGTCTGTTGCACTGTGCTAGATACACTATTGACTGTGTGACTTGAACAGAAATGTCAGGAGACATTTAATTTTGTGGGGGAGAGTGTGGCACCTTGGAGGCAGAGAAATGGATGCCCCCCCATTTAATTTTCACATTATAAGAAGGACACTTATGCTTGGTACACATACTGTTCTGTTTGTTACTGTCGAATTGTCTACATGTGTGTTTTGGAGTTGCTATGTAGTTCCGCCAGCAGGGGGTGCTTGGTGCCTAAGGCATTGGCAGCTGACGGCCAGAAGAAGACGGCTAGTCAGCTGTAATGGCAGTATGTACACCGAGTGCGCTCTGAAAGTAAAACTCTTTCTGTTTTCCACAGGTAAGCTGGTTGTGGGCAACACTTAAATGACAGACGGCAGTAGCACTAGATCGTAAATACGCAGCAGTGTAAAAGAGATCAAGCTAAAGAGTATATTTGATAGTTTTGTGTATTACTAGATCGAATCGCCACGCTGTGATTGTAAAATGGCGGCCGCACATCCGTGGCGACCGCGGCGATTAATCAAGTGAATGTTTATTGTTCGTAAATGTTAAAGTGATAAGAGTTAACTGCCAAATGATGCAGATGTCCAACACAGAAGCATGAGTGGCTGGAGAAGTGTATGTTGGATAGAGTGAGTGTGTCAGGGTAATTAGATGATATCAGAGCTAAGTGGAAAGCTACGCTAAAAGCACCAAGTGGTGACTGTGTGTTAGTGCAGACCCAGTTAGTGAGTCGTGATAGGAGTCTGTGGGCTCTGTATGCATGTTATGTGTGTTAAAGCAAGGATTTGTATTATTGTCTGTGTTCTGCTAAAATGTAACATGCCTGGAGTTTATTATAAGAAGGGTAGATTCAATATAACACTGTTTTGAGTTCTTAAAAGAATCTGCTTGTAAGGTCAATATTATTATTTTGTGAATGTATAAAGTTGTGTGTAAAACTGGATACCGACACACCGTTGTGGTGATCAGAGAAACTGTCAGAATCAGTATGGTTTGTGTTTCACAGCATTACTGTAATGTGTTATGTATAAGAAGCCAGAAGAAGACGGCTAGTCAGCTGTAATGGCAGTATGTACACCGAGTGCGCTCTGAAAGTAAAACTCTTTCTGTTTTCCACAGTGTCTGGAAAATAAATATGTTGCACGGGATCTGACTAGGCCCATCATTTCCGTCTGTGTTACATATGCTGTTGCATCACTCAAGTTGTGCACTGTTGCAGACACTACACAATTTCTTGGACAAAGTCAACAATTTCTCACATAACATATTGACATAAAGAAAAATTATTATATTTAAGTGCTCTTCATGCATATATGCTCTAAATCATCAGTGTGAAACATAATTCTGTGAATTAACAAAAACTTTCTGTTTTATAACTACAGGACTGTCTGAGCAATGAGCTACAATTTTCTATAATTTTACACATTCATTTCTTACCATTTTTAAGCTCAAAGTGTCATGCTGACATATTTCTTTCATTTACTACAGCAGGAGTTTCTTTATCATGTCCAGAAACTGAGATGTACTGTTGAAATTGCATTTTTTTTCTTATATTAGGATATCTCAGGGATTAAGTTTCACTTAAGGTCAAAGTCGGCTTTATGTGGCTCACAATGCAAAACGAGTTTGACGTCCCTGCTCTAAATAATATAGCCATGTAATAAAAAGGTGTTCTCAGTAATTACAGCCTTTTTTTTTGTTTTTTAATTTAATCTGAATGCTAAAAAAAATTTACTGTGGATTGGTGAAAAATGACTGCAGAGCAGATAAAAAGCTGTTGCTTGTTACACTGCAGTCCACAAATGATGGAGAAATATCAGTATTAACTTTATGTCAGCTTATTTGGACATAAAAAATGAAAAGCATCAAATATGTAGCCTTTAAAAACTCATCGTTGTATCTGTTGATTTAGTCTGCTATTTCTGCCATGTTGAGATCACAAAAGCCACTCAAAAACATTTCAAACATGTAAAGTCTAAACTTTATTTCACAATAAATATGTCAATATTTAGACAACTACATCTGGCTTTGGATTTTACGTTAGTACTGTGACTTTCAGTACTGTGACTGCTTGTGCCTCTTTGTTATACATAATAAATTCTTATAAAGTTCAAATGAGCATGTTAGCAGACTGTTAAAATATCGTTAATGTAATATATCCAAAATATCCCGGTTTTATATTTTAACATGTCAGCATTTATACAACAAACATTACAACAATACAGTTAATACGATCAGGTTTGTGTTTTTATCAGCGAAACATCTTTTTCTGCTTCTCAGCGATCTCCATCGGTTCCGTGGCTTCGGGGTCAACACCTTCGTACAGCGGCTGTTTGATGTGTCTCCAAACCACCAAAATAAGCCGGATCGCAAACAGCACACAGGCGACTGCCAGCAGCACAGCTGAGAGAAGAAAATCGAATCAGTATAGCCTTTGCGTGTGCACAAAGCTGCCTTTATTTAGGATATATTTGACAAAAAGTTATTGCATATCGCCTATATGAATCTTACCAATGAAGATGCCGTTACGACCGGGTGATACAGCATCATAATTTTTGTCAAGGTTTCCAGACATCGCCCAGATCACGACGGGGTAAATTATGCAGATGTACCGCACATGCTTGTCGAGGACAAAATTCTCCAGAACAAACCTATGAAACACCAAACAGGAGGCTTTAGAATCTCATGGATAAGATGTTTCTCTTTCTTTCAAAAGAAGCACGCTCACCACCCAAGCAACAAAACGGCCAAAAGAGAGTACGAGACGGTGGCAGCATCTTCTGGGGACATCTCTGCTTCATAAGCCAGAACTATGGTCAGGTTGAGCAGTGTTGCAACAGTTGTCCAAGTCGTGTATATCATGACGCCATTTTGGACCTGTAAATATATTATTTCATATAGTCAACCACTTTCCAGGCAAACAGCATATTAAGCCTGAACACAACTGGCTAATATAACCTGAGCTATATGTAAGATTAAAATCTTAGCCCACAGTTAATAATGCGCCCATGCCGGCACGCTTACCAACACCCGGAGGAGCCACAGGTCTGCTTTGTGGTATTTGCTGAGCCAAGCTCCATAAACATGCATCCCGTGGCAGATGAAGCATATCATGGAGTAGTTTGTGCAGATGATGAGGATGAGAAACACCAGTGCGGGAATCATCAGTCTTTTTAAGGGGCAGAAAAACACATGTTAACGAACTGCTTAAACAGCTTTCTTTTATGTCTTTTAACACTGCATATTACTGCAGGCTTAATTTAACTCACAGACACTATTTACAAAGCTCCTAATGGAGACTCTTACCTTCTGTCCCAAACCAGCAGCCAACCAATATTGAAACACATATTGAGACACCAGCTAATAAAAAATCCATAAGGCAATACTGCAGGGGTGCAGTAAACATATCCATATCCATTCCTACAAGACACGAGAGCCAATGCTGATCAATAAATCTGTGGGAACAGTCTTTAAAAATGTTCTTTCTGACAGGAAAAAGTATTCAAACATACAAAGGGACCCATATCTGTCCTTTGAAAAGAACACTGCAGTTTTAAAACAATAAAATATAAAGAACTGGACACAACTTTCTGAAAAGACCCGCAACAATGTAGATCATCATGAGGATCAGCCAGATGTAGATGACGGTCCAGATGAAGAATGTCCACCCCGAAGGCGTGAGCTGGGTGTCAAACAAAGCAGACACATTGGCTTGGGTGGTATGAAAGGGACCTTTAGGGAGAAAAGGGCAAATGGTGGCTGTTTAGAGTGTGTCTTCACACCCTCCCCCACAGGTAAATCAAGGAAACAACACAGCGGAGAGACGAATAACAAAAAATCCAACTTACTAACTCCAACTACAGCCAGCCCATTGAGCAGTAAGCTTACTACAAAGGCAGCGAAAGACACGACTACTGCGGCAGTCCGTCCTGGATTGTGTTTCCCCATCGTGGCCCACTTAGTCTAAAAAAATTTAAAAATTTTTTAATGTAAAACAAAAGCAGAAGCAGGACAAGTGGCATCAGTCACCTCACACAGCACAGAAGCCATTCAGTCTGTCATCAGTCATATCCTTTCTGTTTTATATATTAACAGCTCTTTTTATAACCATTAAAAAAACAATAATAACACAGTTCCCTCTTCCTAAGCAAGGATCAAATGGTGATCAAAAGGTTTCAAAGGTACCTGTGTGTGTAAAGCTCTACAATGCTCCGTGTTTAAGTCCAGGCTAATAAAACAGCATCCAGTTGATGTGATTAACATGATTTACCTCACTCTGCTCCTCGTTGTGTAAGCTGTGTGAAGATCAAGTGTAACGGTGCAGCAGGCACGGGACTGCCTTTTATATGGAGCGAATAGTTGTGCAAGAAGAAGGTTTATGGCCCTTCAAGACATCAGGTGCATCGCTTATCCTCTATGAATTTCTGAAACAGTGATAATTGGAAAAAGCACTCATATGCACACCATGTTTAATGAATTACAGTTTACAGCAGAATTTTATTACATTGTTACTTCGTTGTTGCCTTCAAAAATGACAAAATTTGAACCCATTCAGTATGCTAGAGATTTGAAACAATATCGAGAGCATGTGGCGTGATAGTTATCTCTGTTTATGTATAAGGTCATATCTGCTGAGGAACACACTCCTGACAACAGGGTATGTGGAACATACAGGTAACTGTTTGCATAAGGGAATCGGTGGGTGTGGGTCTCTGTAGGTTCTAGAGCAGAGCTTTTTGTTAGTCTACAACAAAAGGGCAAAACCAACATAAAAAAGATTATTTCCATGAAATTGTACAGCTTTTCTTTTTTTTAGTCTAAGGGAAGAGTATACTCCTTACGACTGCGGAACTACGCGACAACTGCAATAACACATACTGTAGTTCTTAGAGGCAACCACACAAATCCATCCAGCAACTTGAGAATTGTTACAACAAAAAAGATGTAGATGTAGACTCACACCTGCAGCTTGTATTGTTCAGCGCAGTTTATTTTTAAATTACAGCAAGCAGAGTCTGGCTCTGAAGACTCGAGATTGGAGTCGGACCACCGGACTCAGACTGGAGCAGAAAACACATCCAAACCACAATCAACTCAGCAGTCACGCTGGCTCATGAACTCTGAACCCAACTGAGACTTGTTACTTTTGTGCATTTGTTGACTCTGTGTCAGTTTGCATTAACTTAAATGTCGCTTTTAGCAGCCAACCGTGAAGCACTTGGTGTACTTGCAGCTGCTCTGCAGTGTAATACATTTATTTACACTTACAGTTTGCTCTGTTACATGTGCGGGCCCTAAAGCTGACATTTTTTGAGGAGGCTGATGAACAATATTTCTCTTTTATCCAAGTGTGACTAAAATCATTAAATCTGTCCTAACAAAAATGAGAGTGCACACAAACAGGAAGTCTGAACTCTGGGGCGAAACACACTACACGGGACCCTATTTATAAGAAGAACCTACTTTCGGCTGCTCTCTCGTTCACCGGGGGTCACCACAGCAGGTAGCTCCACATGTTGGATTTGGCAGATTTTTACACCGGATATCCTTCCTGACAATCCTGGAGGGATTTGTGTCTCCTTTTGGGATCAAATCAGGAAGCTTGCTTGTTAGACAACACTATAGAGCCTCTTTCTTTCATATATAAACAGAGTTAAGATAGTATGCGTGCATGTGCTAAAATGGCTTGTTTGAGACAATGCTCAGTCCCATCATTCATCCTTGTCATTATTTATTTATCCTTAATGAATCATAATTGTTTCAAACTTCTTTATTTTGCATACTTAGTGTTCGAGGACACAAGTCTTCTCTTTGATCGAACGGTTGTCAGTGAAGAGATCCCACAGAAACATGAAAGTTTGTGTTAATGTTTATTTTTAACAGCACATAAAGCAAAAGTCAGACTGCTTGAGCAAAAGTAAACAATAGCAGAACTCCAGATTTCATGTTTGTGTGGTGAGATCAGCTATGCACACATTATTCCAGTTTGTTTATACACTGTTGACAGGCTTGAACTTTCAGCATTGTATATCATTTTGTGAGGCTTCATCATGTGTCAGCAGTGCATCCAAGGCGGAAGTCATTTACAATCTATCACTGATATCATATAGAAATCACACTGCAAATGTTTTCCTAACGTGCTCACTTAAACATCTTTTTCTGCTTCTCTAAAATCTCCATCTGAGACATGTTGTCAGCGTTTACGTCTTTGTAAAGCGGCTTTTTCATTTGCCTCCACGTGACCAAACATATCCGCGTGGCACAAAAGGCACAGGCTGCACCCAGCAGCACAGCTACAGTGGAAAGAACATAACAGAGGGAGGCGTTAGCGTGCATCTGCACGTGAAATCATCATTTATCGTCAGTGATTTAGTGTGATTGAGATTGGTTGATGGTTTATCCTCACCAATAAAGATGTTGTTGCGACTAGGAGCTGCATTGTTGTAGTTTTTGGTGAACACCCCTGTCAGCGCCCAAATCACAGTGGGGTAAATGCTGAGAATGAATCTCACATATTTGTCGAGGATGGAGTTTTCCAGGATGAACCTGTGAGGCCACACATTTTATTTCTTTTCTTTTTTTTTACATATTAAAGTTTTCACTGTTGTTTCCCCTGTTTGTCCACTTACCACACGATCAACACAACGGTCAAAACTGAAAAAGCAACAGTGGCAGCGTCTGTGTGGGACATGCTTATGTCATAATTTAGCACTATAGTCAGATTGACCAGGGATGCAATAGTTGTCCATGTTGCGTAAATAGCAATACCATTCTGTATCTGTAATGAAGGCAAAGCAAAAGACTCAGCCATAGAGACATGTGCAGTATAATGGGGTGGGGTGGGGGTAAACAACGGGTGTCATACTAACCAGCAAATGATGGAGCCACAGGTCTGCTTTGTGGTATTTGTTGAGCCAGGCACCATAATTATGCAGACCATAGCAGGAGAAGAATATCACAGTGTAGTTAGTCAAAGCGATTAGGATGAGGAAAGCCAGTGCAGCAGGCGTGTACCTTTAGCAGGGATGAAAAACTTAATTTTACCACTCTGTAAACAGACAGTTTGCACACTAGTAACTATTTGCATGCTTCTTGTATGGATATCCTTCATTAAGTCAGCTCAGTCTTATCTGCATATTGAGTCCAAAATCACACATTGCATGTTTCCCTCATAGGGCCTGACAATCTGAAATAGCACACCTTCATTTGTTTACTCAATTTGTTCTCACTGCATTCATTTATTCTCACTAAAAAAATGGCTTTTTTCAGTGCAGCATGCCCTCTTTCATTCGAAGAGACTCAGTTTAGGTGGAATAAAAGCTCAAAACCTCAGTTTTGGGGGGTTTTGCAGTGCGCTGAATCCAGCCGTAATTTATTTGCCCTTTTCCCCAATGCGGTAAAGAAGATCATTAATCAAAACCATGAAATGAGCTGTGACAAACATTAGTTGAAAATCATGTTGCGTATGCGAAGAGAAGTCTCATCTCACTCACTTTCTGTCCCACAGGAGCAACCATCCAATATTGATGCCCAGATTTAGGCACAAAGTCACAAAAAACCCATGTGGCAAAATTGCAGGGCTGCAGTAGACATAACCATAGGCATTCCTGCAAAAAGACATCACAGATGTAAATTTACACTTCAGTGAGGATGATGTATGAGACGTTTGTAGTGCATGCTTCTGCAACCTGTCTTCTTTAATTTTAAGAAAAAGAAGAAAAGAACTTACTTCCTAAAGATGCCTGCAAAGAAAAAACATCAACCCTACACCCATAAAGACGTAAATGATAGACCACACGCTAAAGGTCCATCCTGATGGCGTGATCTGGGTCACAAACTCATCTGAAATATTCCTGGTGTTGAACAAAAATGGGTCTGTGGGTCACAAAGTCAAAAATTATAGAGTATGACAGTGTTCAAAGGTTACAGCATATGAATATGTATATAAACAGTATTAAAAGCCACACTTACGTTTTCCCAACGCTGCCAGAGCAGAGAACACCATAGTGATGATGTAGAAACTCACTGCCAGCGCTATGACAATGGCAAGAGTGATGTTGTGTTTTGCCATTTTCAATAAATCAGCGTCTATAAAGCAGAAGTGTTATAAATGAAAACAAGTTATAATGTTAGAAACAGAAGTTTTGACCATATTTTGGAAATGCCACATTAATAATTTGGCATCACTACCAAATGGCACCAGCAGGGAGAAGCCATGGCATACCGTTTAATGTCTTTTCTTGACTGAAAGCAGTGAAAGACTGCTGTTGGGGCTGGGCTTTTTTCTTTTTATACATATATAAAACAAAGCTGGTTTTGTAACAGTGGAGCATTCATGGCCCTTCAGCACGTGTGCATGTTTGGTTTCCTCCGTGTGTCCTTCGTTTTCAGTTGATGAACTTAATATTAGTTATATTATCACCATAGCAGACTCAGCTTTATAACTGTTCCATAACTTTAAAACATATATAAGAGCTGGACTTTGCCCCAGCAGTCATGTTTGGTAACAAGTTTTTTATCACAGACTCGTATCAGCAGCAGGTGAGCCCAGAGTTTGCTCTGTGATGAACAGTCAATGGATTATATCAGCTTTGAGCAACTTAACCTTCACAATTATGAAATGTTGGGTAACTGCCATCTGGAGCAACTCTATCCTGATCTTCTACAGCTAAATGACAATTACGTGTTTGTTAATGAGTGACAGGCCAAACAAATCAGCTACGATTATATAGACCTGAAGTGCACATGAAACCAGGAGGTCATGGACATAAACAGCAGGCCCCACACCCTACATCAGAACAAGCTTTAGCTGGAAACAGATGGAAACAATCTCTCTCAGGAAACAAGCGCCTCGTGACCAAGTCTTCTTTTAGAGCAATAACATCTAAAACTTACATTTTGCTGTTTATTTTACTACCTTTTATCTATAACATATTTATACCCAGTTTACAGCTAATGAGTCTCATTTCCACATTTGTATTTTTTTTTTTACCTTTAAGCAGTGCTTATCACTAAATATGTATGGGATTTTACATTTCACGTTTAAAGGCCGTAGAGTGAGATCACCCTTTTTTTTTTCTTTGGCAGGTTTTACAGAAGAGTGTGTTCAGAGTTTTTTTCTTGAAATTTATTGAAATAAGTATATATTTAGAATGGTAGATTTTATATGCAAATGTATTTAAATTGGCATTTTCAAGAACTTTCATTAGTAAAAATAATTGTTGAGGTACAGTACAGTGCAACAGTCTATAGATCAACCCCTCATTTCTTTATGTTTTGCATCCAAGGAGCCAGATTTTCTTGTAATTTTTAAAAGTGGCCTTGAGCAATTATTCTTCAGGCAAGTTTTTATTTGGCTATTGGCTGCTTTCTCACTCATTTTCACCCCAGTCCTTGTACTTGACCATTTTCAGAGGAAAGTCTTTTTATCTGTTACCCCACCTAGAACGATTCAAGAATAAAAAAAAACGTGCCTAACTCAAGATATGGACCAGTGTTGTGTCTCCACATAACAGACAACTTAGCAAAGAAACTTTTAAATTGTGTCTGTCTTTGGGCACTTTGTGACTATAGCAGCTTCATGACGGTCACAGTGGAAGGGTGGCTGTCAAGAAGCCATTCACAAGAACGAAAAGAGGTATGCCAAATTACGCAATAACTGGACTGAAAATCAGTGACAACAGAACTCCTGTAGTGTTTTGTTTTTGGGTCAATTTGTCATCAGTATGTATGGAGGAAGTCAGGAGAGTGGTCAGTGTTGCCACATTGCTGCACTTTCACCAGTGGGCAGTTTGTTGCCCGGTCAAAGCATCTTACTATTTCATAAACACCGAGTTATGAAATTACAAGAGAAACATAATATTATGTGATGGCTGCAATAATACAGAATTTATTTTAATCAAGATGGCTAAAAAAAATTTTTTTTAAAGGATAAGATTATATGATTTTGGAAGTTTCACAAAATTAACATTTTTAAGCTATTAGTTTTTTAAAAAATCACTATAAATATACTCGTACTGATAGAATGACAAAAGCACTTTTCTTCTCAAATATTTATTTTCTATTATTGTAGCGAAAACAAAAAGCTAGACTTTAAATGCTAAAATTTTCTAATGTTCGTCGACTCGCTGTTTTAAAGTCAAACATGAAACAGTCTCTGTAAGCATGAATACAAAATATATGGAAAATATATACAGCCTCCTTCTTTTTGTTAACCTTTAGCTACCAGAACTTGAAGACCCTCACAGCTGTCCCGCAGCTTTCTCCCGCTGTACCTGGGCGCACTGGCGAGCGCTCACCTTGGCTCGGGGGTTCACACATGTGACAGATGTAATTGTTTACCAGGTTGCTGATGAATGCTCCTCGCTGAAGACTGCAGCAGAATGGTGCAGGGAATATGTCTGATGAATTCAAACGTGAAACAGTTTTGGGAACTGACACATCAGTGTCTATCATGCCCTAAACAGTTTGGTAAATATTTACAGTCTTTCCCAGTGTCAGTCCTTCCGTTTCCAGCAGCTACCAGAATCTGCGCCTCTTGTCAGCATCTTTCCACTCTCCTCCCGCTTCGTCTGCGGGCAGTACCTGCGAGTGTGAGCGTTGTCGCCGATGGCTTCACAGATGGGGCAGGTGTAGTTCCGCAGGATGGGGCACAAAATTTTCCCGTCATCTGATTTCAGCTTGTGAGATCGGTACACCCTCAGAGTCTAACCGTTCTGCTTGCAGAAGCGGCAGTAGGTCAGCTGCAGTTGGTGTCCGACACGCTGCTGGCTGGACTGGACTCCGATCAGTTTTTGGAGGATTTCTTCCCCGAGTTGAGCGCCACTTGCCCCATCTTTGGGCATCCTTTGTCCGGGTTTTCTACCTCACGGTTGCTGCTCAGCCTCTCCAGCATTTTGCTCAGATTCATGTAGCCATGCCACATGTTGAAACTGCCCCCGCCGGGGAGGATGGCGCTCTGGACATCGAGTCCTCTTGGCATTGTGGTCATTTTTGGAGAAAAATCAATCTGACGTTATGTTGGAGCGCACCTTGTTTATAGATTACCAAAGTTGGGTTTCAAATGCAACAATGTTTAGATCTCATGGGCTGCATGCAGACTAACGGCTTTTATTTATTTATTTTTGTAAAGAGAGAACAAAAAAGCTTTGTGCAGGTGCGGTTTTTATGTATGTAGCTTTATGGTGACCTTAAGACCCCTAAAATAACCTTTACGCAGCCAGCTGCACCCACTGGTTGGAGTATAGGCCATTATAGTATTTAATTATTTATTTATTTATAACAGAGACAAATTACATGTAACTTGAACATCTAGGAGCGAAAAGACCAAGAACAAAATATTGCATTGTACTCAGTTTTGAATGTGGTGACTGTAGTTTATGGTTGGATCGAGACATATTGGATTATTTCCGGATATTTTCTCAAAGCAACACAGCACACACACAAAAACAAACAAACAAACAAAAAAACATGGGCTGGCGTGTATAGCAAACAAAGTCCGTAAACTGTGCACTGTCTTAGTATGAGATGGTTACACAGAGTTTATACATTTGTTTCTATTGTAATACTCTGCTGACCTCATGCTCTCATCTCTTCACACACACGCACGCACACACACACAGCTGTCTTTGCTAGACAGACAGACAGACAGATAGATAGATAGATAGATAGATAGATAGATAGATAGATAGATAGATAGATAGATAGATAGATAGACTCAGTGAAGATTGTGGTGTTTTGTTCTCTATCTGTTTGTTTTACATATATTTGCACATTTTTTCGTTGGGGACAATTATTACGGTCATGATTTGTTATTTGGTGGCTGTTTGTGTGGCTGCACAGACAAGCTGTGTGTGTGTCCCCGATGAATTGCCGGCGCCGGAGCGTCTAGACCACCGAAAAAAGTGTCACATCCAAAGCCACACCTGCACCTAGAGATCGAAAACAAAGAGCTGAGGTATGAGGGCTCACTTGACTGCAGTCATGGATGGAAAGCAGTTCTTTTTGGAAGTTTGAAGGAACAGTTTGTATTCTTGCACAATCAGACGCTTAATGACCCTGTGTGCTTGTCTGTTACGCCTTGAATATAAACATTGCTGCTATCGCTGTGCTGATAGGTAGCGTGTTAGTCAAATTGTTTAAGAAGCAAATGCCGGTTTTCGTCTATTATCAAGCAAACCCCCCCCCCCCAAAAAAACGAGGCGTAGGTGGGGGCGGAGCGTGGATACGTGCGGGGGAGATGTGTGTGTGTGTGTGTGTGTGTGTGGGGGGGGTCTTTTAATGGGACGCATGCGCACTAGCATACCGGCAACGGCTGTTCAAACTGTGGCCTAGCGAATAAGGGGATTACGGAGCCCAATCTGACAGGTTAGATAACCGAAAGTGCTTAAATTTATGCTGTGTACGTGTGGCAGCGATTCATAATGAGAAGTTATATGAAATCTTACTGTCTGAGACGGTGCTCTGTCGCGCGAGTTAACGTTAATGTTAGGTTTTGTTACTAAGCTAATGTTAGCTACACCAGTTAGCCACTGTTTGCCAGCTAGTAGTAGAGGAGGCTAAAAGAGCGGCTTTGACATTAGCCAGCTGACCAAGTGTACCCTCCCCGTGGACCTGTGCTTTATCGGTTTAGGGTTTCCTTGTGCTTGTCTGATTTGTGAGTTGACAACGGGAATACTCGCCCCGATTAGTAGATAACATGTTTGACTGCTTTATTTCCATCCAGTATCAAGCCACGGAAGGCTAATAGGCTAACTGCTATCCTTAAATGCCCCGGTTTGTTGAACAGTCTTTCATGAGTGATATGATACACCCCGGTAGCTGTGCCAGCGTTGTTTACTTTAGTTGGTGTTGTCTTGCTAATCTTTGCAGCACAGCTTGGGGTGTAAAAAGCAGTTTTGCTGTTTGTCAGTACAGGACTCTGTTCATAATTGGGAACCTAAAAGATTTACTCAAAAGCATATAAAAATCAGCCCAAATTACTGACTTTTGACTCTTTTCAGGCTGCACAATGAGTCAGGGTAAGGACAATGCACGACTCAAGAGCTACAAGAACAAGTCTCTCAACACAGATGAGATGAGAAGAAGGAGGGAAGAGGAAGGCCTGCAGCTCCGCAAACAGAAGAAGGATGAACAGGTGAGCAATAGGCACAGTGTGAAATTGAAACCGTCATAATGGTATTAAAATTATGTTCTGCCAGTGTTTGTAATGTCTTCAAGTAAACTTGAGGCCATTGTTTCTAACAAGTTTGTGTTAGGCGGGAAATACCTATTTGTTGTTCTGTTGCAGCTTTTTAAGAGGAGAAATGTTGCCACTGTGGAGGATGATGGCATCCTGGATGAGGATGGGATGGCTGATAGTGGCTATTTGGAGTCCCAGGCCAACAATATGGACCCACTCATGGTGAGAATGTGTTCATATGTCTGCTCTTCTGTACATGCACTCCTCTCTGGTAATCTGATGGCATCTAAACAGGTTGGCTTCATGTCTAAATGAGTACTTGGGCCATTTTTCTGTGACACTGATGATGGCTATATAGGAGCTTTTACCATTGAAAACACAAGTCTGAATGCATGCAGTCACATTAACACATAGTCAACTATGCGAATAGGATGGTGAATCTTTCTCATTCAGTTTGGTGAGTTGCACAGCTCACTAGACCACAATGAATGGCACAAAATTACATTTTCACAAACCGTTTCTGATTTGCATAAATTCCTCTGTGATGCATTTAATGCCCGTCCACTGTAGCACTCAATCTAAGCTTGTTTAGGAAGGGTGGCCTACATCATTCTTGAGCACCGCTGTCTCTCACACTCTCTCTCGCACACAGCTTTTGCTCCAAGTGATAATGGTAAAGAAAGCTGAACATTCGCAGAACATTTTGTCGATTGACAAAACTCATTGTGATTAAAAAGATTTTTGATGCCGTCACTCACTGCACATATTAAGTGAGATGTAACGGTATTTCCTAAGTATTTATAAAATCTCCCATGTGCCGCATAGGGTGGGGTGATCTCTGAAGACATGATTCAGATGATCTTCTCCAGCTCTCCTGAGCAACAGCTAATAGGTACTCAGCGCTTTAGGAAACTGCTTTCTAAAGGTAAGTGGGCCCTCACTCTACACCATATGCATTTGTGCTGTGCTCATTACAGCCATGCCCATCTGGGTATTTGTTTCAGTGTGTCTTACAAGAGCTGTATGTATAATTGAATCGGCCCAGCAAAAGAACCAAAACATATATTTCACGCACACATTGTTTTGAACTGCATAATCTGCCACTCTGTCTCTGTTTACCGCTGCCATAGCATTCCTGTGTGCTCATTAAAATTCACAACTTTAAAATATTACAGTGTAGCTTGAGTGAATGTAATATGGTCTGTAATGCTGCTAAGTATGCCTGTGTTAATTGTTGCTACATCACTTCACTCTCCTGCACACACACACACAGAACCCAACCCACCTATTGATGAAGTCATTGCCACTCCGGGGGTGGTGGAGCGTTTTGTTGAGTTCCTGAAAAGAAGAGAAAACTGCACATTGCAGGTACGTCATCTTCGTGAACTAAGATTAATTTAGATTTGAAGAATCCTTTAGAATTTTTTTTTCCCCCATCCTTGTTTGCAATGTTTTCTTCTTTTCCCACTATCATAATTCAGATACTGCATATATTATGTGTTCAGTGCACTAATTTTTAAATGTATTTTGAATATAATTTTAGTTCGAGGCTGCATGGGTGTTGACCAACATTGCTTCAGGTACATCTCACCAGACACGGGTGGTAATCCAGGCAGGAGCTGTGCCCATATTCATAGAGATGCTCAGCTCAGATTTTGAGGACGTACAGGAACAGGTAAGGAGGATACAGTGTTACCTTTCCTGTTTTTTCTGGTGTCCACTGACCCCTCTCAACTAATCTCAGAATTTAAACTAATTAAAATAGTATTTTACGTCTTTCTTTTTTTTTTATATATATATATATATATATATATAATTTGTTTGATTTAAGTAATTGCTTCACCCCTCAGGCAGTGTGGGCTCTGGGAAACATAGCAGGAGACAGCACAGAATGCAGAGACTTTGTCATAGACTGCAACATACTGCCCTCACTGGTGCAGTAAGTAGCCCCTCAGTGTTACATTCTTTGCTTGCTAAATAGTCTTTATATGTACAGGGAAAAAAGAGTAACTTTGTGCTTGTCAAAATTTCCTGTTTCAGGTTATTGGCCAAACAGAATCGTCTAACAATGATGAGGAACGCAGTGTGGGCGCTCTCAAACCTGTGCAGAGGAAAGAACCCACCTCCAGACTTCACTAAGGTAATTTGCCAAGATAAATACATCACTATGGCAACTGCACACCTCTCACACTGCTAAAAGCATATCACATTTCAAAGTCACAGGCTATATGGAGATGTTAATATCCAAAACTGTATAACGGTTACATCTGCTGAATGTGTCCCTTTATTTTTTTGCAGGTGTCTCCGTGTCTCAGCGTGCTGTCTTGGCTGCTGTTTGTAAATGATACGGACATCCTAGCTGACGCATGCTGGGCGCTCTCCTACCTATCGGATGGCCCAAATGACAAAATCCAGGCTGTTATTGACTCAGGAGTCTGTCGCAGGCTGGTCGAACTGCTGATGTGAGATCCAAAGCATACACACTTATTTTGAGAGACTGTTCTACACTTAATTTTATGAGAAACATGTAGGTCCTCCAGTTTAATGCCTGTAAAATGTTAAGTGACACGCAAGTGCTATAAATCAGGAGCACAGAAACATCTGGAAAAATTAGGTGATGCAGAATAAATGCAAATGCACATTGAAGCTATTCTGACAGCACTTAGCCTTACTAAGATGCTGCATATTTTTTCCCTTCAATTTGATGCCTAGTTAAATAACAGTGTGGCTTAACAATAATGCTAACGTCCTAAAACTGGAGGTCTAATATTTCTGTCATTCTAAAACTTGGCGCATCAACTTCTGAATGATCTCATGCTTCAGATTTGCTCTCCTGTTCTAGGCACTCTGATTATAAGGTGGTCTCTCCTGCACTGCGGGCTGTTGGAAACATAGTCACTGGAGATGATTTACAGACACAGGTAATGGCTGCATCTACACAGACTGAGATATTAAAATCTTATGCAGAAGACAATTGAATCTTTCTGACTTTGAGTAATTTCTATTTTTCTAGGTGATTCTGAATTGTTCAGCACTGCAGTCTTTGCTTCACCTTCTGAGCAGTCCCAAAGAGTCCATCAAGAAGGAAGCATGTTGGACAATCTCCAACATCACCGCAGGGAATCGAGCACAAATACAGGTGTGCTGTGTTTTCATTTGGACGTAACCTCACTCAGAGATTCAAAAGCTAAGTATCTGAGCTTCTGAGCTTCTCTCTTTTTTTTTTTTTGTGTAGATGGTGATCGATGCAGGTCTGCTGCCTCCGCTCATCACCATCCTGCAAGTAGCAGAGTTTCGCACAAGAAAGGAGGCAGCGTGGGCCATTACCAATGCCACCTCAGGGGGCTCTGCAGAGCAGATTAGGTACAAACTGAGTCATATCCAAAGAGCTCTTTAACATACAGTATACAGCCAGTCTGTGCTGAATATAGAGTTGCTTGTCTTGAGTGAAGAAACCAACTCGTGCCATTGATGTGAAATTATACAGATGTTTCCATTTAAAAACACGTCCGACTTGTGTTCCTTTTTTATTTTGGGCATTGTATCATTTTAAGGCTTGAAACTTTATATTTTAAAATGGATAAAATCCAAAACCTATATGTAGCATAATGTGAGCTTAATTTGAATTATTCCAATTGTCTTTCAAGACAGTAGGTTGGCAGTGGAATTAGGGAAACCTTTCATCAGCTTGTAGTAAGACCATGGATGTAGGCTTATCTTTCAATGCACTATATTGTTTACTGAGTAATATGTTGTCTCTAAGAAGGTTTTGTATTGAATGAGAAATAAAGGTTCTACTGTGTGTGTGGGCTGTCCCCCGCAGGCACTTAGTGGAACTTGGCTGTATAAAACCTCTGTGTGACCTGCTCACACTCATGGACTCCAAAATAGTTCAGGTGGCTTTAAATGGCCTAGAGAACATCCTGCGACTGGGAGAACTGGAGGCCAAGAGGGGAGGAGGCATCAACCCCTACTGTGCACTCATTGAAGAAGCCTATGGTAAGTCATAAAATTAAGAAGAAGAAAAGTAAAGTTGCAAGTCAGTAACCCTGCTCATCAAAGCATCTTTTTTTTTTGTTTGTGTGATTTTTGTCTCTCTTTATTCTGGACTGTGTCTCCTCCTATTGAAAATGTGTCACTGGCCAACTGATAGAGTTCAGCACTACTCTTTCCCTCTTATCTTCACAGGTCTGGACAAACTGGAGTTCCTGCAGAGCCACGAGAACCAGGAAATCTACCAGAAAGCCTTTGACTTGATTGAGCGCTACTTCAACACTGAAGATGAGGATCCATCTTTGGCTCCAGCCGTCGACTTGCAGCAGCAGCAGTTCCTCTTCCAGCAGTGCGAGGCCCCGATGGAGGGCTTCCAGCTATAATGCTGATTGATTCCTTTTCCCTGAGCTCCACCTTCATCTTCACCTTTGCTCTCTTGTCTCACTCTGTCCCACAGCCATGATCCAGGGTGACACACCTCGGCCTCCCCCTCTTGTTTCCCTTCACACTGTCGAAGAGATTTAATTATCATCATGGTTATTAAAAATGTACCATTAAAGGAGCACACTGTGTTCACACATCCAACATGGGTGAAGTTCTGCAGTCTTGTCAGCCAGTTTAAGGTTTCACTCATCATTCTGTCTTTTTTGCTGATTTTTTTTTTTAATTCTTTTTTTTCCCCCTTCCTCTCCCCCTCAGCACTTGGACCCCTCCAGCCTAGTCAGGCCCCAACATCTCCAACTAGAAACTTCCCCTTTAGCACCATCCCTGCATTATTTTATTTAGTTTTTTTGGACTTCCTTCTCAGCTCATCCCAAATAAAAGAACCTCCGTGCTCCTGTAGGATTTGGCTATTGCTATCTCTTGAGTCAGCCGGAGTATTTGGTATGCACTTCTTGTATGATTGAAGCGTTAATGAGTCTCAAGACAGACAAACATGGACATGATTTTTTTTTTTAACCCCTCCCACACACAGAAGAATGAACCTAAACGCTGGACTGACCATGAGATGTTGACCTCATGCATGACTGTGGTCACTGGACTGAAATGCCCACGCTGGGCCACGTGGCTAGTCCCAAACTAAGGACTCAACTGACCACTACGAAAGGCACGACTCAAGAATGAAGGTTGGATCCCTCTCTGATCACAGATGGACAATTTTAGAAATGTGACTGTGTTGCTGAAGGGTGGAGCTCATCAGTGACAAAGTAGGCTGCTTGCATTCCCTCCTGGATTTCATATCACGCATTCCTCTATCCAGTAACGGGATTATTCCACCTGCACAAGCTCCATCCTGAAGAGTTTAGACTGCCTTCTGGTGTGATGTGAATAAGCCCATGAAATCATGGGAACTGGAGTCTTCCCTCGCACTGAGACAACGGGACAGACTTGGACAAGACAAAAGAGACTATTTAACCCTGGGTTCTGTCCAGCAGCAGACCAGTGGGGATTTTTTTTTTTTTTTAAATCTCTAACCATAATTTTCATTTCATTTGCAGCACTTTAGTTCAGGACTGATGTCTGCTTATCAGCAGTAGACCACAGTTTTTACATTAGCTATTTAATTGGTTGATGACACGGCTCTTCCCTCCTGAAGAAGCGAGGTGCAAAGAGGTGGTCTTTATCCTCGGTCCCCTCTTGGTATTACAAGGATTTACACTGTTTTGCCCTTGCCACAGAGAGACTCGAGCAAATTGTGGACTGAATCTGTTAGCACACACTTGTTGCAGTCTGAGGATCATGGTGCCTCAGCAAAGCTAGAAGAACTTTTATTTTGACAAAGCGACCTCTAATAATCAGACTGCATTTGGAAAATTAGCTGTGTAGCTGTTAGCTGTGTAAAACATGATGTTCCAATATGTGTTCAGGTAGTATTTTCCAATTTGATCATGCCAAATCACCAACATATACAGCATACCAGCTATTAGGCCCGCAGTTGGTCTTATTTCGAATACAATCTTCCTTATCTCCTTTTTTTTTTTTTTAATTTAAATTTGGGGTTTAGCATCTGCCATGTAGCTGATGGTGCCATAATCCTGGTTCTACAGAAATCCTTCCACATAATTTCAAGAAAAAAAAAATCCAGATTAAAACTTGAAAACCCTGGTGATCACCTTAGTTAGCAAAACTGAATGTTTGTTTACCAAGTCCTCTTTACATTGCTTACTTTTGTCACAATCTTAGCAAATGATGACCAGCTCTGTGTTCATTACTGTTTATTGTACTGGGTTTGTGCATCTGTCCCCTGTTATGCCATTTGCATAAAAGTTGTTTCATGAACTACAGTGTTTAATGTATTGGTTTCATTGCAGTCACTAACCTTTTTAATAGTATTTTTTAGTTGCTGTCTTCAGTTTAAGGCAATTATGATGTATGTTTTGGAGACAGTGGAACTGACAAAACACAGGTGGCAGAGTCAAAGATGCTGGGAGCAGCATGGACAAGATTAGAAATGTGTATTAGAGGGACAGCTCAGATTGAACAGTTTGGAGACAACAGAGAAACAAGGCTGAGACTGGATATGTGCAGATGAGGGATAGTGGATAAAGGCAGGAGGAAAAGAGGAAGACCCCAGACGAGATTCATGGATGTAGTGAAGGAGGGCATGCAGGGGGTTGATGTTAAAGGAGGATGTTAGGAATAGGGTGAGATGGAAGCAGGTGATTCACCGTGGTGACCACTACAGGGAGCAGCTGAAAGCAACAGCAGTTTTTTGAGGCTTTAACATTAGTATTTTGGCTTTTTGAAGCCAGTACAGATCAAATTTAGAAGAAAGTGTGGAGAGGAAAGTTGTCAGACAATACTAGCAAGCTGCAACCCTAAACTGGATGGGTGCATCATGCAGAAATATCTCCTAATTAGTGCTAAGTAACAAAATATACAGTTTTTGGTACCAGGTTGTAAATTTTTTTTTCCTTCACTCCCAAGACTCAGAATCTGAATGTGGGATTCTAAGCAACAAGTATATTACAATTTGAGAAGGTGAAACCACTTGAATTAGTCAGGTTTTAGTTGTGCATCATGGCCACTAATGCAATATCTATGGTGGACCCACATTAAAGGCCGAACACATACTCTTGTATTGACACATTTGCCAGCATAATGCAGAAAAAGCTTGGTAATTAAAGAAAGTCATCCTAGATTGTCCAGAGCAATGACCGTTATTAACTGTCTGCAGCTTGATTCTTCTTGCCTACTTGTAGATGGGCAGATGTAGGAGGAGGCAGCACGAGGTATTACCAAGTACTTATCTAAACAGAACAGGCGGTGGGGCAGTGTCTCGTTTCGCTTCTAGTTTGTGAAGATGTTGCAGGAAACTTGGTACTGATTATACTGAAAACATCTGACCAAATTACTCCCCCAAAATTCAGTGTAGTCAGCCACAATAAAAATCCAGTATTAGTCACAAATTTAGTAGTAATTTGGTAGTTAATATTTCCTTGAATATTAAATATAAGCATCTTTTAGTCTTGGAAGTTTTCTAAATGTGCCACAACCAGGGGTCATTAAAAATCAGGCAATACATTTAAAGAAGCATTGCTTTATTGAACTGGTTTTAGCGCTTACTGTATACAAACACAGATGGTAAAAATCATAGCAGCCTGAACACACACGCTAATTAGCTGGGTCTGAGGGTAGCCCACTGCACAAGTGAACGATTCATGTCTGATCTGCTTAATGTTCTAGGGGGAAAAAAATAATCAAAGATGTGTTCACAAGGCAGATAAGTGCAATTTGCTCTGTCTAGTAAATCCTCCACCAGTCTGAGACAACCAAATGCCTCCACCACAATAACCGTTGGTGCCACTAACCCAAGTGCCACTTTATAACCATTATCCAAATTTTCACTGAGTACATGCAAATTTTCCATTTGGTACTAAATTCTTCCAACTATCATTCCAGCCAATGTCCTAGTTGCAAAAAGTACTCAGTATTTACTGCTCTTATTTGTTTTGGTTGCACTACATCTCCAGAGGGTGGGACTGGAGAAATCATGGTATACACAGCAGAAAGTGGGACACTATTGGCCGATGGTTTGGAGCACATATCATGATCGTGTTTGAACAAGTCATCTATCACTGAGCCTTGTCAGAAAGGGCAGCAGCATCTTCGCGTGTTTTTTGGAGTTCCTCCCTCCATCTGGCTTTTTTCTCGATGTTTAGAGTCGTCAGGGTCTCATGCCTGGCTAGAGCCTGCAAAAAGGAAAAAAATTTTTAAAAAAATTTATATATATATATATATATATATATATATATATATATATATATATATATATATATATATATATATATGCATGCAAACATGAATTAAAGCTACAATAATGACTTAATTTACAAATTATTAGAGCACTTGCAGATTAATGAAAATTGTGCAAAATTTTCTACTTTGATATCCTGTGATATTAAGCATAGCTGGAAACCTCATATTGGGAACTTTGGGACATTTTCTGACCAAACTTCTAATTATAAGTTGCAGCTTCAGGTTTCTTCATAACACGACACAGATGAGGCTACGAGGAACAGGCAGGAGCAAACCTGCTCTTTCACATTGCAGTTACCGGAGGTGAAAAGGGAGAAAGAGGGGGAAGGTGTGTATGCAAAAGTCATTTATTCATCGTTACACACCTTTTTGCCCATAAATATCATCAACATACAGGCCCCGATCGTGGCAGCCATCATCGCATAGGCAGCCTTTATTCTGATTCTGTTTCTGGCAGCATCAATCAACTCAAACCTGTAGAAAAAGGCAGGGGTACAAAACACTCAATAGTCTCTTGGTTCAGACATGGTCTTAAAACATAAGACCTTAGTGTTTAATCTGGTTATTGTTATTCAAGATCAGCATTGTAGCACATCATTAACAGGGATTTTTATTACAGTGTACAACAGCAGTGTTGCATGTCAGCAGCTATTCAGTGTCTTGAGGCCTTTGGCTTTATTTTGGACACTGGGCCTTTGAGTACAGGACACGGCAGGGCTTCAGTTTATAAGCTTGCCATGCAGGTCTTTACATTGCAGCTGCAGATCGGATGTGATTGCCACCCTGATGGCAAGATAATTACCTCCAGATACAAACAGAAGCCTTGTTTGAACTGCAGCCGGAGGAGGACCAGCTACACGTGGTGTCACCGCTCATCCAGTTAGTTAGCTCTGTTCCTGTGATGTAACTTAACTGAATCTGACAGAGAGGCAAGACAGCAGTGTGCTGGGAGGTCTGGTATAAACAGGAAAAGGCTACTTACGACACAGTCTCTGGTATCTGGTCAGTAGACTTGAAGCGCCCCGACCAGATCAAAATCTTCTTGTCCATCTCTGAAGGCCTGTAGCCAGGGACTCTGAATGCAGGACGTGGCTCTGTGTGAATTAACAAAGCATGCATTTTAATAAAGCCTGCAACTCCACATACTTCCAGAACAAAACCCAGAGATTCACACTATGACCTTCAGACTGTGAGCTCACATCCTGTGTCCCTCTTTTACTCCTTTAGATTTAAAAAAAAAAAAAAACATTTAAAAAAGGAAAGAAAAGAAAAAAAAACCTCACATTTAGCCATCACAAATACCCTGTAATGCACAAGGTCCACATTTTATGAGGTGCTTTACATTACTTTGAGGGATTACCTCATAATTTATGTGGCATTTTCTACATTCAAGTCATACCACACTTTTTCATAAACAGCAACAAGTTCAAATGTTAAAGCTGGTATCTGGTGAAGTCAAGTTTATCAAGTATTCTGCACTGGAAATTACACAAGCAATGATCTCCAGACGAATTTCAAACTGGTCCTTGCTTTAAGGAGTTGTACACTTAAGCAAAAAAAAGTAAAAAGAAAGAAATTAAAGATACAAGGGCAGCTTTTCTGTGGTGCAAACCCTACCTTGTGCCGGTGTCGCAGGTGAAGACGCTGCTTTGGGCTCCTGCAGTTTATTGCACATCCCTCTGTGGCTCCATATCTGAGTAACTTGTCTCCTCTGACCTGTTTAGACAAATCAATACAAAATACAACAATACAAGAGTACCGTTCTAGCATCATTATCAAATCGAGTAAAGCATGAAGTTGCATTAAAGTTGAACGTGACCTATTCAAATCAAAAGCCCTAAACTGGGCGCATTTATATTTGTGATTTGTTTTTATTGTCATGTAGTACTACTAGACTGCAAATCATCACAGCTTAGGGGGCCAAGACTGGGACGATTTACTTTTTCCAAAAACAAACTTTCTACGACCATGAACGAGTCCATTCAGCTTAGATTATACACTATTCATATAAAAATAAGGTGTGTCTTGTTAACCAGGCCGGAGTAGGGTATAATAAAGTAAAACAAACTGACCAGGTCAAAGTGTTTGTTTTATGGGATAATTTAACCGAATCACCATTTCACAATAAGGGGCACAAACGGCTTTTGTAACCACAAAAAAAACGGAAAATGACACGCCAATCAATGCAAACCTGCAAAAAAGTATCAAACATCTACTTACAACTAAGTTCAGAACTCGCTCAAAAAGCTGATTTCATGATTTAACGAACGTCAACAAGCACCAGGTGGGAGAAGAGACGCGGGCGAATTATAACACAGCGAAAACAACACATAATCACGCCAGCTATACGAACCGAAGAGGCTGCCGAGGGAAAGGCGGGATCTGATGAAATTCATGCTTTGCCGATAGAGTAGCCAAAGTCCAGCGTTGCTATACAGCCATTAAAGTGCTCTGAAGAACTACCAGCTGATCCTCGCCTGCTCAAAGTCAAACAACTGGCCTACGGGACTGTCAGATAGGACGCTGTGTCATATGACTGATCAAAAAAAAAACGAGGCAAGTCCCGTATTTGTGCTATTTCGACTGCCTCCATCCTCTGTAGCTGGGGGTTTGCTACCGTTAGGTTGCGGTTTAATTATTATTAATCACAAACAGGGCTGGTGAGAGTTAAGAAGAGGGAAACGAGTTATGTAATTGACTGTATCTTTATTTTTTATTTATTTTAATATATACACTTTAAGTTAATACGAGAGGGAGGTGCTAATTTGTGAATGAATGCAGGGGAAAAAACAGAACAAATAAAACGATTAACTATTATTTAAGCCTTTCCATTCAGGCACTGTCTTGAACAGCCACCTCCTGGTGAAGGACCTGCGCAGTCCACTATGGCGGCGCCCGATGGCAGTTTAAACTGTGAGGACTATTCAATGTTTCAGGTAATGTTAACGACCGATTAATCGATTTGTTCAGACTAATCACGAACTGACGACCAGTCGAATCACTGCCTCCCCTGCAGTAGCACTGCACTAGCCGCGCTGTTTATTTTGCGTGAGATCTGATGAATCGGTGACCCCCTCCCCCTAGTTACTAACGCCCTGCACGGATTCAAGGAGGCACACGGGATCAGCAAACTGAGAGCTTGCAGCATGTGGTTTGTGTGGCCGAAGAGTCAAGATCAACATACCTCCAGAGCACGTCATTACTAATCCGGGTCTTCATCCTTACTAAGCTGGCGTAGAGTTTTATTTCTAGATCCTCTGGGTGGGTTTATTATATTCATTTACAGTTTTATTCTAGGACTCTATTGGAGTCAATTTGTATGAGTGACAGTTAAGGTATATATATTTGCTCATCCTGTACAGGGTATTTATGCAGCTCCTCAATTCATTCTCTAGAAACAGGCATTTTAGCGCCCCCCTACGCCCTCACTGAAAGCATGCACTCTTCTGATTGGTCAGTTTTAATAAGCCAGCAGAAGGGCAGCACTTTTTTTGTTTTGTTTGTTTGTTTGCTAGGCTGGCCAGTAGCAGCAGAGTAGCTCCAGTCACCCCCCCTTTTTTCCCTTCCCCCAGCTGCACTGCCTACCCCCGCTGCGAAACACCATCTTATTGTGGTGGAGAGGTTTGTGTGTCCCAGTGATCCCAGTGGTTATGTTGTCCAGGGGCTTTTTCCTCCTGGTAAGGTCTCCCAAGACAAATTGGTCCTGTGTGAGGCACCAGACAAAGAGCGATTCAGATGACCCTTATGGAAAAAAGAACAAGGTAACAATTCCTGCCTGTAATAGGGTTACCGGGGGCCCACCCTGGAGCCAGGCATGGGAAGGTGCTCAAGGGAGGATGCCTGGCGGCTGGGCCTTAGCCTGTGGGGTCCAGCCGGGTGCAGCCTGAAGAGGAAACATGGGGCCACCCTCTTGTAGGCCTACTACCCACAGGATGCACTGTAGGGGTCGGTTGTAGTGTGTGTTGAGAGGAGGCCCTGGCGGACTGATCCCTGATTATCGAGATGGGTTTTTGGGACATAGAATGTCATTCTGGTGGGTAAGGAACCTGAGCTAGTGCATGAGGTTGAGAGAAACTGGCTAGATATAGTCAGGTTCACCTTAACGCACAGCCTGGACTCTGGAACCAGTCTCCTGGAGAGGGGCTGTACTCTGTTCCAGTCTGGAGTTACCTTCAGTGAGATGCAGTGTGCCAGGGTGGGTAAGCTTGAATAGCCTGTGGGATTTCAGAGGTAGCTGATGGGTACTGGCAGGCCAAGCAGAACACAGCTTGGGTGGTGGCTGACGCAAAAGCGTCACACGAGGACATTTGAGTGTGCTTGGGAGTTTGCCCATCCAGTCTTCGTGTGTTTTGTGGACCTGGAGTGGCTGTGGAAATGAGCTTCCTCCAAAGGGTGGCTGGCCTCACCCTTAGAGAAAGGGTGAGGATAGAGGAGTGCTGTCATTTGGGGGGGGGGGGCTCAGAGTAGAGCCGCAGTTGAGGTGGTTTGAGCATCTGACTAGAATGCCTATTGGGTGAGGTGTTCCAGGCAGCAGAGTAGCTCCAGTCACACACACCCTTCCCCCAGCAATCTCTCCAGCATGTCCTGGAGGAGGCCTGAGGACATGCTGGAGAGGTTGTATCTCTCAGCTGGCCTGGAAATGCCTCGCTGTTCACCTGAATAAGCTGGAGAAGCCAGCTGGGGAAAGGGAGGTCTGGGTTTCTGTGCTTGAGCTGCTGTCCCTGCAACCTGTCCCCAGATAAGCAGAATAAAAATGGATGGATGTTCTGCCTACACTTTGTTGTCCCTATACCAAATGACCATAAGGAAAGGTGGCGACACAGTTTTCTGATCTCAGAATAATACATTAATCCTTTACCTCTTTGTTTAACAGGTGAAACTGGTGTAATTCTCTGCATCAAGCTCTTTTTCTCTCACAGTAGCAGGATAAAGAAGTTCAGATGCCTCTTGAAAAATATATCAGCTGCTAAATGAGCCGTTTTAATCTTGCCTTCCATCTTACCCTCTGCTGTAAACAAGGTCCTTAGACACAAACTTATTTACTTGGGGAAGCAACTTATTTTGAACCACCATTTTTGGGGTGGGATACAGTTGTCACAGATTTCAATCTCTGACTGTACCTTAATGAGGCAAAGGGACAGCCTATTATGTTACAAATGTATTTCAAGTTTTATTTACAGTTTTGAGAGCCCTTTGATCAAGTCATTGCTCTGACAGTTTTAGTTGAAGTGAAGTTGCTGACTGTCTTTCTGTCCTTCTGTGTGTCATTTCAGGAGGTACTGAAGGTGATGCGCACTATAGATGACCGCATTGTCCATGCCCTGAACACCACTGTGCCCACAGTCTCCTTCTCAGGCAAGGTGGATGCAACACAAACCTGCAAACAGCTCTATGAATCTGTGAGTGTGACTATCAGGACAAAATTTGCAAATTTGCAAAATAACACTTCCTGGGTTTTTTATTCCTCAGCAAAAGGCTTTTTTTTTTTTTTTTTTTTTTTTTGAGCTTCACGTTGTTCTCTTTCTTGTGAATATGGTGTCTCAGGAACACTGTTAAGCAACCCTTTTAAATTTGGCACAACCATTCATCCAGAATCAGCGAATTCAGTTTTTCATTTCAGTTCAGTTTAATTTCGCGATAGACACCTCAAGGTAAAAACCCTGCAATATTAAAGAGAAAGCCCCAACAGTCAGATGATCCCCTGTGAGCAAGCACTTGGTGACAGTGGCAAGGAAAAACTCCCTTTTAACAGGAAGAAACCTCCAGCTAAATGAGGCCCACATTCACAGCAGACGTGAATGTGGTGATAGTAAGTCAAAGGTTACTGTGGCTTCACAAAACTTCAGAATTGATGCACCACTTATATTTTCCCAATTTTAGGAACTGACACTTTGTATCTGTAAATGTCAAAAATCACAAACTTTTCTGGCCAACGTTCAGTGCCATAACTCAGGAAGACAGATTGAGATCGTATTCCACATGTGGTCACATACTGAACTGGTGATGCTAATATTGGATGCCTAGCTTGGAAGTGCTGTGATTGAATGAGTTTAATACCTTAAATACTTCTTACTGTTTTTCTCCAAAGTCTTCACTGCAGGAGCCATAAGAGTATGAAGAGGCATGAAAGCTGGGACTAACTCTGTGAAGGCATGCAGCAATAGTAATGTTACGTGTGTACACATACATCTTATTGTTTTCTCACAGATGATGGAGGCCCATCTGAGCAGAGACAAAGCCATCAAGGCTTGTATAGCTGAAACATCGGAGGTGGTGGGACAGCTGCGTGAACAAAGAGTAAAAGACAGCGAAAACCTGGCACTAATCAAACAGCTCAGAAAGGAGCAAACCAAAGTAAGTCCTGTCTTTAAAACACGACTCCAGGCACCCAAAGAGCTGTTTTTATTTTTATTTTATTATTATTTTGTTTTACACCCATAAAGCAATTTACTTGACAAATTTTAAAAAAAATGAGGAGAAGAGTGGATTTTTATTTGTGGAGCACCAAACATATAAAGAGTACTCCACTAGACTTATACATGAAGTTTAATTTGCTTTTCAAAGGAGCAAAAAAAAATTGTACTGCATTATGGGAGCTGTAGGATTCTGTGTTTCTGCAGTTATAAAAAAGTAATTTTTTATTTATTTATTTTTTGCCCACAGTTAAAGTTAATGCAGTCAGAGCTGAACGTAGAGGAAGTTGTCAATGACAGAAGTCTGAAGGTACAGTGCGCTCGCTGTTCTCATCAATGAGTCGTTCTGTAGTCACACATGAGTTATTTTGTTAATTTCTGCTGTTTCCTCGGTTCAGGTTTTCAATGAAAGATGTAGAATCCATTACACGCCTCCGAAGGTGAAATGAAGTTCCGCCACATGAAACGAGCTCTTTCACTCGAGGTTTAAATCCAGGCTGGAGCTGAAACTGTGATCTGCTGCTGAGTCCTGACTGCAGGCTGTTCACCATCCAGACCACTCTGACCTCTTCTCCAACACACAAATATATTCCATTCTCATTATTGTATTGAATTACCACCATTGTAAAACAGTCACCCGTTTTTTAAATAAGAGAGTCAAATGGTTGTCTGTGTTTGGAATCATTTGTAAGACCTTTGTTAGAGTTTAACATGCACTGTCTTCAGATCCTATTTATGTTCATTGCAAAACAAAAGCAAATTGGTTTGTGGGTCCACAAATCAGCTACTATGACATTTTGTACATGCCCTCATCAGTTCATCCCTCAGGAGATGTAAGAACTTTGATCATTGCTTAATTTTCCATATAACCTCATCTTGAGGTCAAAAATCTGCTTGTCCAGTAATCTGATTCAGTGTCAAGCACCAGCAAAAAGAATGACACTTGCATCAGCCTCAAGTGTACCTTATATGAAACCATCAATCCACCAGACTAAGCTGTTGATATTTGTAAGCATGATCTTTCATATTTGCTTAACAACCGGAGCTGTATTCACAAGCTTTGGCAGTTTACTCTTGAATGCTCCTGTATTGATTCGCTAGTTCCCAAAAGTATTTCCAGTTTGGAAGTGGTTTAGTCAAATTCTTTCAACAACGGAAGGACTAAACCGTTAATTTCAGTGAGGAAGTGTGATTGATCCTGTTGTCAGGTATGGCACATTCTATCAATAGGCGTGGCTGAGTGATCACTATGTTTGCCAACTGAATAAATGCAAGCAGTGCAGCGGTCTATCACAGCCTCCCATCAGCAGGGTGATCATATGATCACCAACAGCCCTTTCAGCCTCATGTTTTGATGCAGTTCATTTAATTTCCACTGGATGTCCCCACCTTATCACAAAAGGGTGTTAATGGTTGTAGTGGCCTTTTGCTGGCTTTGCTGGTGTAATGAAAGCTGAGTCTTCCCCTCTTAAAACACTCAAAATATTTTTCTAAAATACCAGCATGATAAATAAAGCAAGCAAATGCATTCACCTGCAGTTTTTAAAAAAACTTATAATCGCACCTTGACTTACAGGTTTTCTTTTTCCACGAATGACAAGCTACTTCTTGAAAATTTTCACCCTTTTCTGAAAACTATGAATACAAAACCTCTCACTTTTCTAACCAGACAGATGATGCACACAGCCAGTAAAAATAGAAACACTGCTAAGTATTATAAGACTTGCATAAAAGACAAAGGCATTTATTATTGAAGTTACTGGCATCAAATTACTGTTCTTGTCCTCCTTGAGATACACCCATCCTCTGCCTGTCAGATGTCAGTTGTCCCTTGTCCCCATGCAGAACGTGCTGTATCGAGGTTGAGGCCTTTACTGTGTTTGGTGCTAGAGTTGCATGCTCCTTTAACTCCTCACAGTCAGTGGATAAATAGTTCCTGTTTCTTAAAGCAATGTAGTGTCCCTAAAATTAGTGCAAAACACAGCCTTTTAAATTAACCTGTTCTGCATTTATTTTTTTACATTTTTTACAAGAAATTTGGCTAAAGGGAGAGGACGAGCATTTAAAAAAAGTTTTATTCAATTTCTTGCATCTAAATGCTTCAAATGTTGCACACAGTTGTGTTTTTGAACAACACTTTTATTTTTATTCAAATAAGTTTGGCTGAAGAAAGAGGAACTGTTCCTTTTTGTTTTTTATGGTGAATGCCTGAATGTAAGGAAGGTGTGGGAGGTCAGCGCTTTCACACTTCCAAAGAACAGGAGAGTGCAATTAAACTATCCAGTGAAACATAATAAATAAGATCCTTATCATTCACTCAGTGAGATAAGATTTCTTTAGAGTCATACTACTTCTCATCAAAAAAGTCTAAGCAGTGTGGTCTACAGCTATTTTATCTGCAAAGTTTTTATTATATGTGTGTAAGCAGGCAGAAATTGTTCGAGTGAAATAAAAAGAATGAACCAATACATGTGTTTAGATTGAGGAGAATCTGACAATGGTGTCAATCACACTTATATATGCAATTCAGTTTCTTATAATAGTTTCAAATGTTGTACACAGTTGTGTTTCAGCCATGAAACACCTTTATTTCTATTCAAAGAAGTTGGACTAAAGGATGGCGAAATGTTTTTGTTTTTTATGGCGAATTTCCAAATGTACGAGGGAGTGTGTCATTACAGGTGTAACTGAGTGAAGCAGGGTGTTGCTGTGGGCATGTCCGCGCAACCAACCAACCTGTGTAAATTAAAGTTCAACGGGCTTCTCTAGAAAATCACTGTGATCAAATATGAGTGTATTTTTATTGAGGAACCACCCTGCACTGCAATAAGCCTAAAAGTTGGCTCCACTACATGTAGGCTAAAGGAAAACGTTCACCCTCATTTTAATTCGTTTTCTTCCTCTGTTCAGAATGTGTTTTTGCTCTAGCTGTTAAGGTCTAATGTAGGACAGATTTACATCTAGCAGTTTTTGTTTTCTTGAACAGTGGTTGGTCAAAAAAAAAAACAACCCGCATTTAATGTTATTGGTCAACTATTGAATGACATTAAGAAATATGCTGTTAATGTTTGCTGAAAAGATGCATTACTTATTTAACTATTTATTTACATTTCCTCACTGATGCATAAAAGCCTTGAAAAGATTTTCATGTAAACCTTTCTTTACTCGGTTGAGGTTGGCTGAGCCTGCACACTCTCTGATAGAAACATTGTTCATTCATTCATCATATGGGATCTCCAGATACTGCCCCGTTCTTTGGAGTGATGGTGTCATTGTCAGTTTTGTCTAAAAGTGAAGTTTGGTGAGAAAACAGACTTGGCATTGCTTTATTTATTTATTTATTTACAAATTTACAAGAACAATACAGTTAATCCATACCCCCACACTAAGATCAAGTCAAAACATTATTGTTATTTCACATCCTCCACATATGATCGTACATTCCCTTACCTGGTATCACACATTGTTATTGTTTGAACATGATATTGCACTTATCAACCTTATCACATTGATTGTTTTCATACTTCTTACAGCCGTATTCACAAAGCACAAAAAAACCCAAAACATCAGTGTATTCGAGGTGACAAATTCATCCTTATACATTCTATCCAGCTATTATTAAGAAATTAAATTAGACATATTTATTAGATGATAATGGATTTACATTAGTTTATAAATATATTCTGATTTTTATATCCGGTTTTACTGTTTGTTATGCAGCCACTTGCTGTACATGGATGCTTCACAGAATGGGATTGGCTCCGTGCTGGCACAAAATCAAGACAATAAGGAACGTGTTATTGCTTATGCAAGCCACACACTCACTCCTTCTGAGAAGAAATGGTCCACCTTCGACCGTGAACTTTGGGCAGTTGTTTGGTCTGTGAGACATTTCAAACACTTCCTCTCTGGTAGTTCATTCACGGTGGTCACAGATCATAAGCCCCTCCTCAGTTTAAAGAAAACTCAAGTGGATAACGATCCTACTGGCAGACGTAGTCGATGGATACTGGAGCTGGATGTGTATGACTACCGCATTCTACACCGAGAAGGTAAACAACATGCCAATGCGGACGCCATGTCCAGGTGTCCCAACGCTGAAACCCACAACAAAGCTGTTCAGTGTGTCATTTCAGCCATCAGTGCCACAGAAAGACATACTTCAGAAAACAGAGGCACAGATGACAGTGCAGCCACAGTCAATGCGCAAGTTGGCCATACCCTGTCAGTTGACTTAAGTGAGCTACAAAAACAACAACATGCTGATGAATGTCTCAGTACTGTCACTGCATGGCTAGAATCCACTTCACACAGACCACCTGTTGGTCATCTGAAACATTCCTCTCCCATACTAAGAAAGCTCTGGCATGAATTTCCCAAATTAACGATTCGACATGGCATCCTTTGCAGAAAAGTCAAAGCAAGCCCTCAAACGCCTGCAAACTTTCAAGTTGTCTTGCCATCAACTCTTATCCCCACAGCTTTGGCTGGGTTGCATGGAAATCAATTCAGTGGTCATCTGAGTGCCGAACGCACTCTTCAAAGAGCCAGACGCATTTGCTATTGGCCATACATGACCCGCGACATCACCAAGTTTTGTGCTGAGTGTTTGCTCTGTCAAACACGAAGTTGTCCCACTCCTCATGAGAGAGCCCCTCTGCAGCCAATCCAAGCAGAGAGACCTTTTCAGAAGGTTGCTGCAGACATTACTGAGCTCCCTGTTACTTCACATGGAAACAGGTATGTTTTAGTGATAATGGACTATTTCACACGTTATGTCAACCTCTTCACACTGAAGGATCAGCGTGCTACTACAGTGGCAAAATGCATTTTTGAGGACTATATTAGACAACATGGTTTACCAGAGTTGATTCACACTGACCAAGGCAGACAGTTTGAGTCAGACCTCTTGAAACATCTTTGTAACTCACTTGGCATTTACAAAACACAGGGTGGTAATCAGGGTGGTAATCATTTAGGCTGTCACCAGCCTAAATGATTCCTGCCCTGTGGCCCTCACACCAGTAATCATGAAGTGCTTTGAGAGATGGGTTCTCCAGCACATCAAGGACTTCGTCATGCAAACAGATCCACAGAGGACGCCATCGCTGTAGCTCTCCACTCTGTGCTGAGCCACTTGGAGCAGCAGCAGAGCTACTCCTGCATACTCATTGTGGATCACAGCTCAGTCTTCAACACAGTCATCCTGGACATTCTTACCACTAAATTCCCCCACTAGGCCTCCCCCCTCATATGCTCCTGTATAAAGGACTTTTTAACCAACTGACCCTAGACTGTGAGACAAGGCCCCCATCTTTCCTCCACCCGCACGCTGAGCACTGGCTCCCCACAGGGCTGTGTGCTGAGCTCCCTACTGTACTGCCTCTACACCTATGACTGCAGTCTGGCCCACAAAAACAACCTCATTGTCAAATTTGCTGATGACACCACAGTGTTCAAACTCATCTCAAGGAGAGATGAGGTAGCCTACAGAGAAGAGCTCCTGAAGTTGACAGCCTGGTGTTCAGAGAACAGCCTGACACTGAACACCATGAAAACCAAAGAAATTATCATCAACTTCAGGAAGCCCAGGACTGACCCAGCCTCCCTCTACATCAATGGCAAGCATGTGGAGAGGGTCCACACCTTCAGGTTTCTTGGTGTCCTCATCTCTGCTGATCTCTCTTGGCCAGATAACATCACAGCTGTTATCAAGAAGGCTCAGCAGTGGCTACAGTTCCTGAGGGTCGTCAGGAAGAACAGCTTAGACTCAAACCTGCTGCTGACCTTCTACCAGTCATCCATTGAGAGCCTGCTGATGTACTGTATCACAGTATGGTACAGCAGCTGCACTGAGACAGACAGGCTTCAGAGGGTAGTCAACACAGCACAGAGAATCGTTGGCTGCCCTCTCCCCTTCCTGATGGACATCTACACCTCCCGCTGCCTCAGCAGAGCCAAAAACATAATCAAGGACAGCTTACACCCTGGTTTTGAACTGTTTGACCTGTTACCCTACAGGTGCATCAAAGCCAGAACAAACAGACACAAGAAGTTACTTTGCCAAAGGAAAAACCACCCTGAACTCACACACTGCCCCAGTCTAACTGTGCAATATCCACATCTCTGTGCAGTATTTATATTATTCATACTGAACAATATCTGTCACCCCTATAATGTGCAATAGTCAATATTCATTCACTAAAGTGCAATACTCACCCATCTTCATGTTTATATGTATATTTTATTTTTACTAATGTATGTTTTTTATGCAAAGTTTTTTTTTAATATTTATAGAAAGTGTGTACTTTCTACAGCATGGCACTGAACAGGAGTGGCCCTCCAATCTCACTGATATTCTATATTATGACAAATAAAGGCATTCTATTCTCTTCAAGCATGACAGTCCTGCTAAACATTTACTTTTGAGATCGAGGGTAGATTATGGCTTATGTCTGCAACAGAAACTCATTTTAGAAAAACTTGGTGTTGAGCAAGCACAGGCCCTCTGAATCTGTAGCAGGGCATTCACAACATCACCAGTTTCTGCAATGCAGGTGAAAATAGGAGAAATGCCACTTTGAATGAGGAGGATTGAATTACTGCTGACTTACTGGGTGTGCATACAAAGCCATAATCAAACTAATCTTGCAAAGAGAGTTTTACAGGAATGTTGGGAACATCACCAAGCCAATTATCACAGTTTTTCCTGGGTAGAAAATGCAAGGGCACTAACTGCAGGTCTGACACACTTAAAAATAAGTGCAACTGTGGCATTGTCAGCCATTCCTCCCTGGATATTTGTTATGCCATCAGTTGATACAGTACAAGTCTGCAGGGGAGGTTGAGAGGGAAATCAAAAATTATGATGATACAGGAATATATAGATCAACGCCAAGGCAAAATATTCATATTTACAGATGGCTCAAAGGACCCTGACACTGGGTGCACAGGCTTCCTTCCCACTTCCTTCCCACAGTATGAAGTGGCAATGAAGAAGAGAACAGAACATTTTTCATTGTACACAGTGTAACTAATGTGATTAAAACTTGCACTACAGTGGGTGAAGGAAAATACAATTACACTTTCATCATAGCTTGTGATAACTTATCAGCACTCTTAACTAGTAGATCTGGGAAATCATCATGCAGACAGGATATTATTTATCACATTTTTCACATGCTTTTGGACTTCCATAATAGAGGTGTAGAGGTGTGGTTCCTTTGGGTTTCTGCACATGTGGGGGTTGAAGGGAACAAAAACGTGGTTGGCAAAGAATGCATTAAAATTACAGGAATCAATACAGAAGTACTGTTAAGCAAACCAGAGGTCAAGAATATCAATAACACTCATATGCCTTTTGGTTGCAATGTAGATTGCCGTGCATTTGACTTTGTAACTCACTGGGGGTTTTCTTTTTCGTTTTTATTCCCTGCATCTAATATCCTCTCTGTTGGGCCACTCATTGATGTGAAGCACTAGTTTCTTTTTAAAGCATTTAATTTTGTTTTAGATAAAGCTTTGTAGTAGTTGTCTGGACATATATCGATAAATTAAAATTGTAGATTTGTGAACTGAATGCATGCCTACGGCTTATTCCTTATATTCAAGTGGTGTGTTCTGAGTACGGTGCCGGTCGGGTTGGTCGCGCATTAATTGCGAGGTGGGCAATTGTGTGCGCCCTCTCCGCCGGTTCGGAAGCCTTTCGTGTTGCGCCACCGCAAACTTTTAAGGTGGAACAGCTAATTGATGTGACAATTGTGTTCTCTGAAGTGTTTTCAAGCACCTTGATAGGACTGTTGTAAAGTCGAGCTGCATAAAGAATACTGAATTTAATCATAATAATCTTCACATTACGGTCTGTCTGTCACCCAGTCAAATCTAAATGCAATCAGATTCTTCACTTCAGCTTTTCAGTGAGATTCAGTGCAGTCACATGTTGATTGATGCTTCTGTACTGAGTAATATGTGACCTATGAAATTTAGTGTATGTTAGTGAGACTTTGAATAAAGACCCTCTCCACACTTTTTATTGCGCCCTGACTGTTCACAAATGATATCACATGGCCTGCAAGAAATACAATTCAAAACTCAAGCAATCAATGACAAATTTTATACTTTATTCTTTTACAGCATTGTTCATTCACCTTTGTCCACTGCTGTTTATCATAATTGTGGATTTAAAATGATACACTGCCTATAACATACATTTTCACGTCACTGCATTCAATTATTTGTTATCAGAACAGTGTATTTTTTATTTTTATTTTATTTTTTACATAAACAGGAGCTTGTTTGCAGTGAGCAGCAGAAATAGGCTGTGTGATCAGATCAGAAAGGTACGATGGGATCATCTTTGGTGCGGTTTTCCTCTACCTTAATCAGTTTAATCTCTCCTCCATAACATGGAAGGCTTTCAAAGATGTTCAGTTGAAGGTATTTGGTTCCTCCAACATGAACCTGCAGGCAAGAGAGATGAAATGTGCTGTGTTGAACACTGAGAATGTCACATGGATGTCAAGAGGTACTACAATATGTCTATAAAAACAGCTTTCTTTCTTTTACTGATGATGAAAAATATGCATAATAAGCCTAATAGGAATAATTACCTTGATGACATAATTTGTTCCAGCCACAATCTGTGTCCTGTATTGAACAGCAACAAACTCCTTATATCTCATCATTGTTTTTGCCTCTACAACGGACCGGACCTGTGTTTGAATAAAATAAAATATGATATAAATCCACACTGAAATGTAAGCAAAGAATTTTGTGTGTGGAGGTTGTAAAGAATGAAGTTAGAGTGAAAATCCACCTCATTACAGATTTTCTGAATTTCCTCAGTGGCATTCTCTGCGGATGACCATCCTCCGAGTTTACCGTCAGCCATTCTGAAAGTCTGTTGAAATTAAAGGAAATGAAAACTTCCGTTATGTGTCTCAGATGTTTCATTTCAGCTGTTTATCACACATATTTATACTGTATATTGACCCTGGAAACTTACCAGGAGGTGCCTCCAGTACTTGAAGGGTGGAGCTACATGTTGTTGAAGTAGAAAAATGTCTCAGTTTAAACATTTGATATAAAGGTAGGGAGGCATTCTGCTGAGTGGGCAGGAAGGTGAATTCTAGAGTCCAGTTCCAAGAGAGTTCCAAGTCCACAGAGCCTTCAAGGGAATCATGTGGGTCCAGGGCAAACATGTGAATGATTACTATCAGGTCTGCACATTCCACTGCCACTTTGTGATCTCAATTACTACCCTGCTTCCCAAGGGAACAACATGCACTCTCAAACTTGAGAGAGAGCGAGGAAAAATGGCATGGGTGCCATACTAGATAATCATGTTCCAATAAAACATATAATGAAGCAGAGTTATACAGACTATGTCTTTTTCTTCTTTTTTTGGCTTTGCCATGTTTTGTTTGTACTTCTGAGGAATTTATAATTGAGCTAGAACTGCAATTATGTGAGCTTGAGTAAAACCAATTACCCTTCTGCTCTTAATACCAGATCCTTAAGTTACAATATGATGTTTTTAAGATGTCAGCTATAAGGGGCACAGAGCAGGTAGACATGCCTTGACCAACACTGTCTGCATGGGGTCCAGGGTGCAGGTGGAGACTTTGGCATGAGAGATCCACTTAGTGACCTGAGAGGAATTCACAGATGAGAAGGAGCACTGAGGTAGATGTACAACAGGGGGGATGAGATCCTGCTGTAAAGGTGCCAGAAGTTGCCAATGGATAAAGTTACCTTTTTCTTGGAAGAAGTCCAGGAACTTGTGGCAGAGGTCAGGGGCACCTGAAGAGTGAGGTGAATCAAGCGGGTAGCTGGTTGATGGTGGAGAACAGCAGCTGGGATGTCACACAGTCACACCCACTGAGAGACAAACTCTGGTTACTGGAGAATCTGTTTTGAGAAATGTGAAGCTAGCAACACGAGCAACCATAGCTGATTGTTTTCCAGGGGCCACAGCAGGCGGCCTAGAAGGAAATTTGCAACTGCTGGCTAAGGCTAAATGTAAATTTGGTAAAATAATTCACATTGGCAGTAAAGACACCTGTTTACGCCAATAGGAAGTCACTAAAGTTAATATTTAATCGTGTGTAACTTTGCCAAAACAAAGCGGGACACTATTGTTTTCTCTGAACCCCTCCCCAATCGGACTTGGAGTGACATGTTTAGCCGCATGCTCTCCTTGAATCTGAGTGATGTCCAAAAAATGGTGTGGGCTTTATAGACAATTGGGACATTTTCTGGGGAAAATCTGGACTTGTTAGGAGAGATGACATCCATCCCACTTTGGATGGAACAGCTTTCAAAAATCTGGTCAAACTATTAAAACCCCAAAAATGTAACTATCCAGGGTTGAAACCAAGAAGCAGAGTTGGAGTCTTATACGCCTCTCTACAGCTTCTCTCCTCCTCAAAACCTCATCCCCATAAAGCCTCTCTGCTCCCAGACCACCAAAAATCCATGTAGATACTGAAAACGACAGCCTCAGCACTGCATCTGGTCTGTTATTATACTTCTTCCTGTTAAAAGAGAGTTTTTCCTTTCTACTCTAGCCAAGCCAAGCCAAGCCATGGCATTTATCTTACAATAAAAACCACCTAAAAAGCACTAAATAAATAAAATTGAATTGAATCAAATTGAATACACAGTTTTTAAATGTGATTGATATTCACTGCAAAACTTCCTTCTGGACCAGGCTGGAAATATTGCAGCAGTTCCTGAATGGATTACTGTGAGATTTTGTACAGACATTCATTGATTCATCCCTCAGAATGAGTTGCGAGAACTTTAATTATGTAGTGCCATCATGAGGTCAAAAAATAGTTTGACCCATAATTTAAGGTTGTACCAGGCACCAGCAAAAAGAATGACCCTCCCATCAGCCTCAAGTGTACTTTGTCCTTATTAGAAACTGCTACAAACCAAACTAAGTCGTTGATCTTGCTTAGCAACAGGAGCTGTATTCACAAACATTGGTACTATATGTTAAATGTTCCCAAATTAATCTAATTTCTCAAAAGGATCCCCAGTTTAGGAGTGGTTTCATTAAATTCTCTCAATGAGGAAAGGACTAAAATGTTTGAGAATTTCAGTTGTGATTGTGTCACGACCCCGCCTCCTGGCCGGCCTACTCCTCCTTCTCTCCTCTGTGTGTGTTTAGGCTTCATGGCCGTGCCTCTGTAGGTGGTTCCATGGTGTTGATTCCGCCCACGCAGTTACACACCTGCTGCCCATCATCCTCGTCACTCACCTGTGGGCTGTTGGGCTGATTGAGATGCCGGCTTTAAAAGACAGAAGCTTTCTTTAATCTCGTTGCTAGCGGTAGTCATAGCTCGGCTCCTCTAAACTGAACTATCACTAAGACTCAGCCTGTTTGTTGTGCCCACCTCGACTGATCTGTTTCTCCTTGTTGCCACGGAATCAGATGAGCAGACACAGAGGAGTGGGAAAGCAGAGAGAGAAGGAGTGTGAGAAGATTCAGCCTCAGCCTCCTTTGCTGTGACAATAGACTACTTGGCGTTTTTCTTAATAAATACAACTATGTGTGTGATATATCTAGAAGCTGCAAATGACTGTTGAATGAGGAGTTCTACAAATGAGCACGCTTGTTTGGTACAGTGCCCCATACAGTCTGTGAGGAGCTGTGGTTAATCGACTTTCTATTTCTCTTTTGTTTCATGCTTATAAACATGACAGTTTTCTTTGTGTTACTTTAGCATGACTGAAACGCTTTTGGGTTTGCAGTAAGTATCAAACAGTATTGCCCTATTATGAGGCTACCACCATAAGTAAGTATATAAAATTTCTAATGCACAAATTTTTACCATTTTATTGATAGCAGGTTATCATTAAGTGTTACTATAGTGTTACACAGTGTTTCTGATAAATATTACTATTTCCAGTTGATTTTGCATTATAGGCATATATTTGTTTCCACATTATTGGCATGTTATTACCAAATTACATAAAGTCCATTATGATAATACTCAGTAATAACCACTGTTGATACAAGTCAATTACTTGGATATTATTTGGTTATTACTTGGGTAATGAAGAGACTGCAGTTTTGGAAAGCCTCAGTGAGGACTGGCAATGACTTTGTATAGGCAGATCTGCCCAGTACTGACAAGAGGAAGTGAGAACTAAGATAAGGAGCTAAGATAGGTGGGTAATGGAAACAAGAACAAACCAGCATGTAGGGCAGCAAGGCATTTACAGAGATTTGAATCACCAAGAACACAACAAAACAGTAATAAATGCTGAGGTAAATGAACATAATGATAAAGAAAGCCAACCAAATGAATCGGACCACCCGAATGCTAAATATTATACTGATAAAAAAGTAGAGAAAATGAAAGACAACATCCTAAGAAAATGGGAAATTGAAAAATAAACTGATATGAATTAAAGACCACTAATAGCAAAAATTAAACATGACAGACATGCAGAATCAGGAAACACAACAGGCTTGAGCGTAAGCTACCCTAAACAGCATATTATGAATGATTATGGTCGGTGCTTAAATCAGAACTGAATGCCACCAACAGGAGAGATGGAATCAACACTCTTGCACTCTCAGCCATCACGTGCAGTTGGTCTGAACACATTCCTTGAAAACCAAGAATATAATCTTTGTAAGATAGTTAGAGACCCTGAAAGAACTAAAAAAAAACATTACCGGTACCCATGAAGCTGCTAAATACAGACAAGAACTCAAAATGCCAGAGATTAAAATAGTGAAAGATGAGTGAACCACCAGCTTGAAGAACAAAAGTGGAAGGCAAACATGAAGCCTTAGAACAACTAAAGAGTAAATGGGAAACCTTTATATAGAAAGTACCTGAAACAAATAACCACCAAAGATGCAGACCGCATTCAAAAAACCACCAGGCTAAAAACAGCCACCCTAAAGTTAGAGACTGAAGAACCCATCATCACCAACTATTAGCAAAACAAGATCCTGAAAGTCGGCACCAACCTGATGTGCAGAATGTGCAGCAAATAAGAAGAGACAACAGTCCCACTGGCCTCGGGCTGCTCAGAATTGGTCAAAAGGTGATAAATGCAAAGGCACAGCAAAACAGTAGCATACCTCTACCGAGGAAAATGCGAACATTATAACAGAAACATTATAAACATTATATTATGGTTATGCCTCAACCATAAGTCAGTGGTGGATGAAAACACAGTCAGTGCTTTAAAAAAATAGAAGTCCTATTAAGAACTTGTTCTTTATGTGCAAAATAAATATTTTTAAACGTAGGTAAGCTGGACTTTTGCACATGTATGAATCTCACTTACTGAGCTGAGACTCTCAAAGCTCAAAACTGCAGCACTTTATTTTATTAAATTGTGCTTAGAAGTACAAGCTACAAGGCTTGCGAAAAAAATTTCAAGACCTTTTTTTTTCTTTTTCAAAAGGTCATAATGCAGTGGCATGCAGAGACTAGCAGAAACTATGACTAAAATTTGGCATCACTGTGCCAAACTAATGCCAAAGGAAACATTAACCTGGCTCCGAGCTCTAGGTTCACACTTTGTTTTATCTGTGAAAGAAATGAATGTCTGGCTGGCTGATTGATTGGCAATGATATAATCTTTGCAATCTGAATAACCTGATACTGAAAATCCTGTGGAGGAAATCTTTTTTTCTTTGTCCAGGAATGAAGTCTCCGTTAAGGAGTGTCACCATCAGTTATCAGCACAGTTCTCAAAGGCTGTGCCAGGACATGCCATCTCATTTCACCTGTTGATTTATCCTGTGAGACCGTGGAGGATGTCCAACCCCTAGTATGGTTTTATTAGATTATCACAGAGCATTTGGGAGTTCAACAAGAAACTGTTAGTCTTGATGTTTCTGATAACAGCATAATTTTTTGCTTGATTGGGATGTGCCAAAATTAAACTGCTGACTTGGGGTGAAAACATTTACCTATCATCATTCATCATCGTGGTTAATTTCAAGATGGGGAGTGAAAGGCTCTGATCCCCCCTAGTCTTCATTCTTGTACGAGGAACGACTAATACATTTTGAGCCTGCAAACAAAGACTGCGAGCAGCAGTGTGTTAACAATAAATTATCATGATATAATTTACACTAAGCTGGTTCAGCCTTTCTTTGTTTTTTGATAAAACTGACATACACGAAGTCAGTGTAAAACGTTTAAAAAACCCAAAGAACTTCAGATGGATTTTACATAGAAAACACTGGTTAAACTATATTTAGATATTTGGATTAAGCCATGAACCATCAGCAAAACCAAGATTTGTCAGTTTTTCTTGATTACTTTGGTGCAATTTTCATATGAGGAATGCCATTCTCACGAGTTTTTGTTGTTGTGGTTTTGTTTTCAGTCACATGTAACTATGTTTACATTGATCAGGCATAACATTATGATCACCTGCCTAATAATGTGTTGGCTCCTCCTTTTGCTGCCAAAACAACCCTGACCCATCAAGGCATGGATTCCACTAGACCCCCTGACGCTGTGCTGTGGTATCTGGCATCAAGATATTAGCAAAAAGATCTTTTATGTCCTCTAAGTTGTGAGGTGGGGCGTCCATGGGAACTGGCTTGTTTGTCCAGCACATCCCACAGATGCTTGATTGGATTGAGATCTGGGGGACTTCTGCAAATACACATGCAGAGAGACCAGCCACAAAAATAGCAATTCTAAGTTCAAACTTTCAGGTGGTCTCTGCCTCCAGTCAAAATGTCATTTAAACAGTGTCTTGCAATTAATATTAATATAATATGCTGCTTGCAAAATACTCAATCCTTGTCACCTTTGCAAACCTCAGTTTGACTGGGTGTACATTACAAAGGTAATCTAATTAGTTAAATATAGAAGGTAAATGTTAGAAGGTAAACAGAAATTAAAACCCAATGAAAGGCTGATTTACATCACTTTATAATAATAATAATATTCTAATTGAATGTGGGCTGCTGCTTATACTGATTACTTGTGTTACTACTGCCAGAATGCATGGGAGCGACCAAAATCACTAAAGAGTGCACCCAGGAGGTCACAAAAGAACCCAGAACGACATCTAAACAACTGCAGGCCTCACTTGGCTCAGTTAAGGTCAGTGTTAATATTTGACAATAAGAAAGGATCTGGTTAAAAATGGCATCCATGGGAGAGTTCAAAAAAGACCAAAAAGAACATGATGTTATGATATTGTATTAACCTTTTGCAATTCAAACAGAACGGTCCTTTATTTTGTCGGAAATCTTGGAGTGATTTGAAATGGAACTTTGCACAAATGCAGAGTATGTGTCCCAAAGGAGGAATCTACTGAGAATTTCATGACAACTATCAAGGATGATTTTTTTTTTAATGAATTCATATCATGGTATCATATTCAATTAACCTTGTTGAATTTGACCATAATTTTCCTTTATTTTCTCAGGAAGACAGCAGCAATTTGTGATCAAACTCTGCACACACATAGAGTGGGTGAGCCAGAAGAGGGAAGTCCACTGAGAATTTCATGTCAACTATCAAGAATGTTTTTTAAAGTCCATTTTGGATATGATGTTGTCATATTCCATTAATCTGTCGCATTTAAGCAGAATTGTCCTTTATTGTCTCAAGATGTTGCAATACATACTTTAGCCTACTGGAAAGGATATTTTAGCTATAAATGTTTTGAAAACACCATTAACAGAGGAAAACGTGTTTTTGTTTATTTATCTCACTGGTAATATTAGAATTAATTTGAGTGTTTTAAGAATGTTGAAGGCTGGCTACATCCATGTATGCCCTTTAGTGATAAGGTGGGGGACATCCAGTGGAATGAAGTGAACTGCATAAAAATGTGAGACTGTTAAGGTTCTAAAGGTTTGATCATACTGTTAAAGGGAGGATGTGACAGACAGCTGCACTGTTTGCATTTATTCAGTTTCCAAAAATCTCTAGTGCTCAAACAATCGCAGCTAAAGAACTGAAACATTTTTAGTCCTTTCCTCATTGAGAGAATTTGATTAAACTACTCCTAAGCTGGGGCTCCTTTTGCTGCTGAAATATTTCCAACCTGTTCCGGAAGGAAGTTTTGCAGTGAATATCAGTCAGATTTAAAAACTGTGCCTCTCTTTTTAAAAAGCTATTTTTGCACAGTAATTATCTTGGATGAAGCACAGAGGTTAAAGATCTTGGTAAACATGATCTTTCATATTTGCTAAACAAGAGGAGCTGTATTCACGAACACTGCTAGTTTACTCTTGAATGCTCCTGTCTTGATCTACTAGTTCTCAAAAGAAGTTCCAGGTTAGGAGTGGTTTAGTCAAATTCTTTCAACAAGGGAAGGACTGACAGTTTGTATTTCAGTGAGGAAGTTTGATTGATGCTGTTGTCAGGTATGACACATTCTCTCAGTAGGTGTGATTGATCACTATGAAGTTTACCATCTGAATAAATGCAATCAGTGCAGTGGTCTTTCACAGCCTCCCGTCGATCACACAAACTCCAACAGCCCTTTCAACCCTCTATGCTTTGATGCAGTTCATTTCATATCCACTGGATGTCCCCAGGTTATCACAAAAGGGTGTTAAATGACAGCAGCGAACTCCTCATATCTCGTCATTCTGTTTGCCTCTACAAGGAACCGGACCTGTGTTTGAATAAAATAAAATATGATATAAATCCACACTGAAATGTAAGTAAAGAAATTTGTGTGTGGAGGTTGGGAAGCCTGAAGGTAGACTGAAGTTCACCTCATTACAGATTACACAGCACCCCAACGAGCCTTTTGCATGATGTCTCACTGAAATGTAAAGAGCTCCTTGCAAGTAAATGAATCCTTAATTATTCTTTGTTCTGAGTGCTGTGTGTTTCCTGCATTTGGATAATTTTGCTAACACTTCTCTTCATTGCCTTCTTGTTAATTCCAGAATTTCATTTAAAATCCTTCTACTTACATATAAGATCTTGAATAATCAGGCCCCACTTTATCTTAAAGACCTCATAGTACCTTATCACCCCAATAGAGCACTTTGCTCTACCTTACAATATAAAGCACCTTGAGGTGACTGTTTGCTGTGATTTGGCACTATATAAATAAAATTGAATTGAAAAAAACTGAATTGACCCCCGCACATAGAAGTGGTGTAAGCATGCACAACCTCCCCAACTGAGACAGGGTCCTGTTGCCTCATTCTCCAAACAGTTAAGACTTGTTTGCCCCGTGTGCTACATACATCTTGTTGAACTGTTTGACCAGTGTAAGATGACTGGACTTCTGCCCAACAGCAGTATAATATGATGCAGCAGGACCTAATACAAGTAAGGTTTGCCTCCTTTGTTTCTGTGAATTCCCTCTCTAAACTGCTGTGTGTTCGGTACCCACGGAATTCCTTCTTGCAAGAATAAACTTTCAAAGGACAACTCCAGCAGTACACTTTTTTATTTAATGCACTAAAATTCCAGAACACCATCAGAGATGTTGACGACATTCAAACAACCCCCCTGGCTAAAAACATCAACCAAAGCCAGATCGTTAAAAACAGCACAAACCTGATGTGCAGGATGTGCAACAAAAATACCTGAAACTGAAACACCTAATTCTCAAGAAGTCGTTTTTGTACTCAGACATGCCATCTTATCTCGCCTGTTGATTTATCTTGTGAGAAGTTGGAGGGAGGATGTCCCAACTTCAGTATGTGAAATATTGGCTGTTAGAGACATTATTTATCATTTATCTGTATCCATTCTTACCTCAGCACAGTAGAAGTGATTATCAGAGAACATTTGGCAGTTTAACAAGAAATTTGCATGTCTTGATGTTTCTGATTACAGTATTATTGTTTGCTTAATTGGGATGTGCCACAGTTAAACTACTGACATGATACTAAATGTATTGGGGTGAAAGCATCATTTTTGCATTGTTTTTTTTGAAAGGTAATGAAAAATATGCACAATGGATGAGAGAAATAATTGCCTTGATGACATAATTTACTCCTGCCATGATCTTAAATCACAATTTCCTTAATACATTGCACTATCATTTCTGTGTTACTGTTACACTCATTATTCAATCCTAAATCATGTAATTCATTCTCTAACAATTCTATAAATTTGAATTATGATTGTCCATTCAGTGCCAGGCTTAGGCTATCGATAATCAAGATCTTAACTCACTTGACACCTTGTACTGAGCAGAAAGGAAATTCTTATACACCCATCCAGAAGAGGAATCCACTGAGAATTTCATGTCAACAATCAAGGAGGATTTTTAAATGATTTTTGATATGATGCTGTCGTATTCCATTAACCTTGTTGAATTTAAGCAGAATTGTCATTACAGATCTTCTGAATTTCCTCAGTGGCAGTCTCTGGGGGTGACCATCCTCCCGGTTCACCGTCAGCCATTCTAAAGGTGTGCTAAAATTAAAGGAAATTTAAACTGTCTTTATGTGTCTCAGATGTTTCATTTCAGGTGGTTATCAAACATATTTATACTGTATATTGACCATGGAAACTTACCAGGAGGTGTCTCCAGTACCTGAAGGGTGGAGCTACATGTGTAACCGCTGCCCTCACTTAATTGTGTTGCTCATTGTTTATAAAAATACTTTCCAAGTTCTAGCTCACTCTGTGGCATTTCTCAGAAATTATAGTTGTGCAAGTTGCAGACAAACAATTACTCACTGACAAACAGGATTTCTTGGTGTTGTTGAAGTAGAAAAATGCCTCAGTTTAAAAATTTGATATGCTCTATTGTGAATAAAACATGGATTTATGAAATTTTTGAGTCTTTTTTGTATTTTCACAGCATCCTGGGTTTTTGAAATTGGGGTTATAGTCAAAATGGTAAGAAATATACGATAGTGTCATAATGAGCTCAGAGTGGATGGACCCACTCTCAGGAGGAAAGAGGTAAAGGTAGGGAGGCAATCTGCTGAGTGGGCAGGAAGGTGAATTCTAGGGTCCAGTTCCAAGAGAGTAATAAGTCCACAGAGCCTTCAAAGGAATCATGGGGGTCCAGGGCAAAAATGTGTGAATGATTACCATGAGGTGTGCACATCCCACCGCCACTTTGTAATCTCAATTACTACTCTGCTTTCCAAGGGAACAACATGCACTCTCATACTGGAGAGAGAGTGAGGAGAAATGGCAACTCCTTATGTTACCTTAAAATGTATTTTAGATGTCAGCTGTAAGGGGCACAGCACAGGTAGACATGCCTTGACCAGTACTGTCTGCATGGGGTCCAGGGTGCAGGTGGAGACTTTGGCATGAGAGATCCACTTAGTGACCTGAGAGGAATTCACAGATCAGAAGGAGCACTGAGGTAGATGTACAGGTAGTGACACGAGCAACCATAGTTGATTGTCTTCCAGGGGCCACAGTAGGTGGCATAGAAGGAAAGTAGGTGGCATAGAAGGAAAGTAGGTGGCATAGAAGGAAATTTGCAACTGCTGGCTAAGGCTAAACACGGATTAGGTAAAATACTAATTCAGGTTGGCAGTAATGAAACCTGTTTACTCCAATCTGAGGTCACTAAACTTAATATTTAATGGTGTGTAACTTTGCCAAAACAAAGCGGGACTCTGTAGTTTTCTCTGGACCCCTCCCCAGTCGGACTTGGAGTGACATGTTTAGCCACATGTTCTCCTTGAATCTGAGTGGTGTCCAAAAAATGGTGTGGACTTTATAGATAACTGGAAAACTTTATGGGGAAAACCTCAGGAGAGATGACATCCATCCCACTTCGGATGGAACAGTTCTCATTTCTAGAAATCAGGCCAAATTTATTAAAACCCCCAAAATGTAACGATCCAGGGTTGAAACCAGGAAGCAGAGTTGCAGTCTTATACGTCTCTCTGCAGCTTCTCTCCTCCTCAAATTCTCATCCCAGTAGCAGCACGTAATTCACAAAACGCGTAAGCTTAAAGCAGATAACCTGTAAGCTGGAGAGGG